>CAJPIZ010000851.1:0-20292 GCA_905368565.1 Medioppia subpectinata | reverse complement strand
GAGAGAGAGAGAGAGAGAGAGAGAGAGAGAGAGAGATTATTTTTTGTACAGTAGTTAAATAAATGTTTGCTATAAATTAAAATACCTTTAAAATAGATGGCATTCAGTATAATAAGTGTTGTCTTGTCGTCAATCTTATCAAAAATCTTTTTTATCTTATTATTGGTGTGTCTTTTGACCCATTCATTCACATATGCGGTCTCTTTGACGGCATTGTTGGCGATGTCGACCGCCTGTACTTCCGCTCCGTAAGACTCGGACGCAGTGATGACAAAATCATCCAATAAAACAATTTTTTTACTATTTATCACACGATTTGCTACATTTAACACATGATTACGAGACGTGTGCTTCTGGTCTTCGGCCACATTTGTCCCATATTTATCACTAATTACCTGAAAGCCTGCGTTTATAGCCTTTAAATCCGATTCGTTATCATTTGTGTGATTATATTTCAGAAATTGTATCAAATCATCTAGAGTGGTTCCGTTGGCGCCATTCATTAAAATACCTTGATTGTATATATGGTAAAAATATTTGATTATAATTTTCTTAATTAAACATGTTTATTTAATAAATGCTATTTTTATTTACTGAATGCCGAAAGTATAGAAAGTGGTGAAATAATTTCGCTGTCACTCTTGGCTAAGGTATTGAATATATTGAACGCAAACTCATTGTTAGCGCTGACCACTACTCTGTCTGCACCCGATTTTGACCGCTTTGTGGCCCCAATTACCGACTTATCGATTGTCGCCCACAATAACAACACTGTAAACACTAATTGACTTTTCATATCACACTATAAATAAGTATTTCATGGAAAACCAGATTGAACTTTTAAAATTGTTTATATATAATTTATTTATTACATGTAAAGTACACCTTGTATACATGTACTATGTTTATCAGTGATTGATACAGTGAGTCAAACTGTTGAAATAAAAATAACTTCGCTTTTATTGTTAATTATTTTGTGTATTGTTTAAATTCTGGCTAGGGATATTTATGACATGATGTATCGTGCCTTTTAAATGATATTTTACCTAATTGTTAACAACCATGTTATAATCGTATTCTAGTAAATTAAGTTTTTTATCATTTAATTTTATGTTGTGTAGATAATGGTAAATATATGATGATAAATGTATGTTAAGCGTCATTTACTTTAATTAATTCTCAAAACATGGTTTATAACAATTTTTGATTCTTCATTTAATAGCTAATTTTTATCTTAATTTATTTTAAACAAAATATGTGATGAATCAGTGATTATATACTACATTATTAAAAATGTATGCCTAATAAAACGTGCATAATGCAGATTATATAATTATGCTGAATTACATTATATTATAATTAAGACATTACAAGTATTTTGTAAAAGTTTGGGTTGTTTTAAGCCAAGATTAAAAGTTATTTATAAATTTTTATGAATATCTTATACCAAATAATTACCCGCAGTTATGCATAGACATATACTGTACTATTGATAATTTATACTAACAAACGTAAGGTAACATTTAACACAACTATATAAATTAATAAATCTAATTTAAAAAATAAATTTCCATTAATATAAGCATATAATTAATTAATGAACAATTCACACATTAGATTATATGTAATAAAACAAATAGTTAAAAATTTAGTAACAAAACATTATAACTACTAAAGAATTTTGTTTCAAAAATATATATTTATATAAAAATATATAATTACAAGAAAATAATGATTAAACCAAAAAGTATTGCAATTATTTTAGCGGCGGAACCGACGAGTTGTTTGCCATTATTCCTGAACTTGTTATGAATTATATTTAACAAAGTCTTACGCCTATTGTTATTAATAGCGACCACTTCTTTGTCCCGCAGACCGCACTCTTTCTCCCAATCATCGGGTATTAGCTGTTGAGACAAATCCTTATACTTATTGAAGGGACAGTCGTCTCCACCACCGCATCCCGACATTGGCAGCAAATTTGTGCCAAAATCGCCCCAAAAGGTAAAGTTATTGTAGAAAATGCGCACAAAATACTGGTCAGACTTGTGGTGCAACTCAAGAAACAGTGCGCCACCGAAGGGTACGACCTGTTTATTATAAACACCCAACGCCTGCATCAGACCTAACATCATATACTCGTGGGTCGTGTAGTGGAACAGCTTTGGGAACCATTGATCTTCGCTCGTGTTATAAACTCTAATTTTATTATTGAAATTCTTGAGCAACTCAGCCACGAGTGGACCCATTCTGAGCCGTTTAACTTCTGTGCTGTTAAACTGATCAACGAAGCGATATAACGCCAATTCGGTCACTTTGGCCAACATTTGAGTCTCGTATTTGGCGGACATTAGGTGAAAGTCTGACCACCGATAGCCGCGTTTATGCTCAGCGTATAACACATCGTAAAGTTTGGCCACATCGTCGATGTCGGTAATATTTTCGCCCACAATTGCGCTAATATTGGCCAAAAACTCACGATTTTGAGCCAATAAAGCTCGGGTGGACTCGGAGTTGGCCGACGAGTTGTCGATCGTCTCAACTGTAGGGCAATGTTTCATATGTCTGAGCAAAATATCTTCGTTCACACTCTCCAGGGGGTAGGTATATATGGGTATTGGTTGCCATAAGTGGCCCAACTCGGAGCCACTGGCGTCCTCATGACCCCTATCCCACTGCAATTGTGTAGCGTTGGGCGGATAGGCACCGGCCAGCACCAGGGCTGCCGACTCCAGGCACCGCTTCCGACCCGAACTCCGAGAGTACACTTCCCAAGCGCTGTAGTTTGAACCCAGGTATTGATCGTACATTTGCCGTATAATTTGTCCCAATCTAAACATACGATATTTACCGGTAATGTATAGCTGAGACTCGCCTTCCGGAGCGTATTTGTCGGGATTATTGGCAAACGGGTCGTTTGGGTACCGGTAACCAGACTTGACATTTGTGTCTCCGTTGCGGTGAACTATTTGTACCAGTTTTAGGTCAGATGTGTCGTGTTTTTGTGATTGTGTCATTAATTGCGTTAGGATTGACATATCCTGTGCGCCAACTATTTTGGTCAAACATATCTGTATCACAATTATTGTAATTATATTGGATATCATTGTTATTATTGAAATAACGTTTACATATAAACAGGGTTAATATTAAAGTATATTGATAATTTTTGTTTAAAATTATTTTAAAAATACAATTTCATTTGTATTTTGTGTTTATAAGTTTAGTTAGTTTAACTTATTGACACAAACGTTACATTGTATTTGTTGTATATTTATTAAGACCTTTGTATATGTACTATTGACATAATTATGTGCATAATAATTTACCCTATCAATAGTGTTTACAAATTAATTGCATAATTTTAGGATAGATAGGGTCCATAAATTTTTAAAATAATTTTACGGATATTAACAATGTTTAAACATGACATTTACATTAGACTTGTGGAAAACCTGCTATGTTTAATATTTATAATTTTATTTATTGAGCAATTTATTTATCGGACGCTGATTCCGGGAGATTCTCGGGCAAACCGGGAGCTTCTGGCAACACTATAAACAGGGTAGTTGTGCCAAATCGGGCGGCATTTGTACAGTGAGTTAGACCACACTCTTTATACCAGTCGTCGGGGTTTGCTTTTGAGATAAATCCCTGAACTTATCGACGCAAAACATTTAAATGGTTTTAAATGCTATTTTTATTATTAAATTTATGAACATAAGTACAAGTTTGTCGAGGTTGTGTCCAAATATTTTATATCAAATGTTTTAGGGGTGAATTAATTCATTTAATAAATTGAATCATTACAATCATCATATTTCTAATTAAGATGGTTAAAAGATAGTCAAATTAAGTATTAAATTCAGTTTAATTATACAACTCTTTTCATCACACTAACTTATACTTAAACTTAATTTTTAATATAAATGTTAAACATATAAAGTTTTACACATATAAAAATACAATGTTATTAAGTGTAAAATTATCAACATAAAAAACAAACTAAAATAATAATTATGTATTTAAGTAAAATTCTAAATAAGCTTATTGTTAAAGAATTGTCTCACAAAAAGTACATAGTATGAATATAATTAAAAGAAAATAATGATTAAACCCAAAAGCATTGCAATTATCTTAGCGGCGGAACCGACGACTTGTTTGCCATTATTCCTGAACTTCTTATGAATTCTTTCCAACAAATTCTTACGCCTATTGTTATTAATAGCGACCACTTCTTTGTCCCGAAGGCCGCACTCTTTATCCCAATCATCGGGTATTAGTTGTTGAGACAAATTCTTGTACTTATTGAACGGACAGTCGTCTCCACCGCCGCATCCCGACATTGGGAGCAAATGTGTGCCGTAATTGCCCCAAAAGGTAAAGTTATTGTAATAAATGCGTACAAAATACTGGTCAGACTTATAATGCAACTCAAGAAACAGTGCGCCACCGAAGGGTACGACCTGTTTATTATAGATACCCAACGCCTGCATTAGACATATTATCATAATTTCATGGGTCGTGTAGTGGAACAGCTTTGGGAACCGCTGATCTTCGCTCTTGTTATAGACTTTAATCTTATTATTGAAATTCTTAAGCAACTCAGCCACGAGTGGACCCGCTCTGAGCCGTTTGATTGCTGTGCTGCTAAACCAGTCATTGAGGCCATACAACGCCAATTCAGTCACTTTGTCCAACACTTGAGACTCGTATTTGGCGGACATTAAGTAAAATTCTGACCACCGATAGCCGCGTTTGCGCTCAGCGTATAAAACTTGGTAAAGTCGAAACACTTCGTAAATGTCGGTAATATTTCTGCCCACAATTTTGCTAACATTTGCCAAAAACTCGCGATTGTCAGCTAACAGAGCTCTGGTAGGCTCTGAGTTGGCCGACGCCATGATTATGGCATCATATATGGTATCTTGGGGACCCTGGCGCAGGGGGAGGGGGAGTTCTGAATAATAAAAATATATTGTGTTTGATATGTTAACTATTAACATTATTGTTAATAGTTACACATAAATGTTAAAATATTGAAAAAATAGTAAATTTATGATAAATAATGTTAAATATGAGGAAAAATGGGGGTCTTGTAGGCCCCCAATCCTGTATAATGAATGTTATGTTATGTCATATTGTGTACGGAAGGGAGGGGGAGGAGTGGGTATGCAGGTATGACTGGTGAAATTGATGAATAAAAAAGTGTTTAATATTTAAAACTTACTAGTGTATATATCAAATTTAAAAAAGTTAATTTAATAATATATAGGGATTTAAACCAAATAATTAAGATAATTTTAATGCTTTATTTATAAAAATTAAACATCATTATCAAATCAAAAACGCAATTGTTTTGCTGCATCAGTGATTGCAGATATGTTATCCTCCTCATCATCTTCAGCGGTATCATAGGTATCCGGAGGATCAGTGATATCAGCTGCATCATAACCACTCGTTGCACCACCACTATTACCACCACGATCACCACCAACATTACCGCCGACAACACCACCACCACGATCACCATCACCACCACGATCACCATCACCACCACGATCACCATCACCACCAACATCACCGCCGACAGCACCACCACCACGATCACCATCACCACCACGATCACCACCAACATCACCGCCGACAGCACCACCACCACCGCTAGCATTACCACCGCTACCATCACCGCCATTATTACCACCACCATTCCCACCAACATTGCTGTCAACATCATTATCGTCTTCAATACTCAAGTTATCAAGTCCTTGTTCAATAATTTTTAATCCAGGATAAGGTTTTTCAAGTAATTGTTTGAATTCTACGCTTTGTTTACACATTTCCTGAATATATTTCTTGTTTTTATACAAAGCTGTTATACTTGAACCTGATAAAACTAAACTGGGGTATTCTTCAATCATTTTATAACAACCCAAATAAACGTACATGTTTGATCGCGATACTTCAATGACATTTTCGCAATACTCATAAAATTCAACGTTTGATCTGAATTTAGGCTGTAATTTTGAATATAAAAACCCTAAATACAAAAAACATTATTTTAAATATTGATTATTAACTTAAATAAATTAGAATAAACCTCTGAGATATCCCTCATATATCGGTATAATCGAGGCTTTCATCTCATTTTTGATAATGAGTGTATGTATGTTTTTGATTTCAATAGCGTGTAAGTATGGGTCGGCAAATTCGTCAAGTTTAAGAACTACACTTATTTCTGTTCTCTTATAGCCCTCACCAACTATAGTACTATTCAACTCGATATTAGTAATAATTGATTTTATATACGATAGTTGTACAGAAGCACTTGTCGATGCGATAACTTTAGGTACAGAGGCTTTTTGTTGGTAAACTGGTAATTTCCTTTCAATCATCTCTAAAACTTGCAAGCACATCTGTCTATCACGTGGTTCAAATAAACAAATCGCCTCAAACAGTGCATCTTTATCTCGTGTAATTTTAATAATTCTATCTTTTATTTCTTTACTAGACGCCATTTTTCCTGTGCACTGGAATTTAATTAAAAATTATTAATTAAAAAAATCGTAAAAATAATTAATAAATAAATCCACACTTACCTGTTACTTTCAGTGGAATTAAAACCACAGACTCATTCACAGACACAAAATATTAATAAATATTTTGTTATATTTTAAATATAATGATTATTATCTTATAAAATTAACAATATAAATATAAACAAATGAAAATCATTTCAATTCAATCATTCATTTAATTAAACACTTTTGTAATTAAATTCCTAAAGCATTAACCCATATGTGTCTATACAAATTTAATTAATTTTTTATATACAAAAACAGATGGTTTATTAAAAATTAATTAACAATTAATTAAATGATAAATGTACAGTATGACATAACTATATATGACATAAATCCACACTCATCCAACTATTTAACCATATAAAAGAAATGGTTAACTTTTAAGATGCATTATTATATTTCAAATTAAAATAAAAATTAGTAATATATAATCAATTTAATTTAATTAAGGGTTTAATTTTACATTGTTCTTGTAAAAATAGGTCATTGAACTGTAATCTCTTAACCAATAAATCTAATTTAAAGTTATAATAATCAATATAATCTCGTTTAACAAAATATAAGTTATCGTTATATCCAAACACATATTCATAATCGTATATATCTATTTTAAATAACTCTATTGGTTTTGCAACAAAATGATGTTTAATACCCTCTTTTGTTGTATTATACATTTTATAATAAGATTTAGGCATATCTTTTGAAAACATGTATAAGGTATCATTGATTTGGTTATAATATACACCAGTTATTTTTTCTGTTATATTTTCATGCGAGTACATCATTGTTAATTGGTTATTGGTACACCGAAGTGGGTGTGCAAACGATGGATAAAATATTACCAATTCATAATCCATTTTAACAATACTAACTAACTTTCCTAGTTTAAAATTCCAATATGAATCGTGTATAAATTTAATCGGTTTAATTTCATTATCAAAATACATATAAAATGATTGATTTTGATAAAGAAACAAATATCCATCAATATTGTAAATCAAATCAAAGTATAAGTTATGTGCACACATCCAATTATTGTTATTACATGGATTAATTTCTGGGTAACTTGTTACTTTATAAGTATCTTTAGTAGTTTTAGGTATATTTGTGTTACCGTGAATCGGTGTTACATCTGGTACACTTGATACAGTCGGACTTGGAGTATTAATAGTTTCAACTATATTAATTTCATTTCTGTACAAATCATTAATCAATTGTTTATCAAACTCGTTTAAATTGATATCTGAAGTATTAATATTTCGGTGTATGTAAGCCGGAAACATAATTGACATAAACTCGTCCACATGCCCCAATCCTAAAACGTGCCCGATTTCATGTATTAAAGTAACCATTACATTAACTGAATTTGGTTTTAAATCTGAATTTAAACACCAAAACATCTGATTATTTAAGTGAATAACACCGCTTTCCGGTAAGAATGCGTGTCCTAAAATATCATCAACAAAGTCGGAATCGTCTTCGAAATATCTATGATTGGGGTCTACAAACATAATAGTAATGTTTGCGTTGGTATCGTTATTTATAAATGTAAATCTGAAATCACTCACACGCTCCCACACATTAAACGCTAATCTCATTTCATAGAATAACCGATCCGGATAATCAGACATTAGATATTTAGGTCTATTAAGAAATGACCATGACAATGATTTATTAGTCCATAATTTTAAATTTAATTGGTTATAATAATAATTATCGAATAAGCGAGTAGTAGAATTAATCCACTGAGTGGTGTTTACAGATAGAATACATTTAATTATGTTAAATATTAAACCAATTAGTATAATTAATTTCATTTTATATGAGTATTTTTTGTTTAACTTAACTAGTATTATAATATTATATTTATTATTTATCTATTAATTTTTCAATGAGTCTACCGAGCATATCTATAAAATTCATATGCTTATTACTTAATAAATATAACACAAATAAGCATAATTGCCCACAGTATTCAGTATTAAACTTTTGTATTTTAAACGTATTTATTAATATATTCTTACCTAAATATGATTGTAATTCGATAGGAGGATTTAATCCATAAGAATCAAAGTAGTATTTAGTATTATAACGTCTGTAATAACATACCCAATGTGTTCCTTGATTTTGTATTGAATCTAAATTAACTATACCACATTCAATTGTATTACATTTTTTAGGTAATGTATCTCTCATAAATGCACCTCTAAAGTCTTTAATTTGTAGATATTTAGCACAAATTTCCAAATCAATATTACTCATACTTTTATTATATTTCTTAATCATTTCACTAATAGAGGTGCCCGGCCTAAAAAAAGACCCTTACCTGTGCTCATTGAAAGGCCAGCGCCGATTGTGAGGCCTTTTCCGTGACATTTATTACATTTTTTGTATAAACTATTAACCCCTTTACCAGATAATAACTTATTTTCAATTAATTCATTATGTTTTTTCGTTTCAACCAATTGTCGTTCATTAGTTTTAGCCTGGTTAACTGCTTTGGCTATTGCAGAACCACCAGCTGCTAAACTACCAAGTGCACTTAAACCACCAATTATTAATGGTAAAAAGGGTAAAAATCCACCATGTTTTTTCAACGCCATAACTTGTTTACCAGATAAATTAATGATATATCCCTTTTTTAATTTTAAACTTTTATTTATCTGATCATGTTGTGTTTTAGTAATTAATATTGGTAAATCACCAGTCGTTAAATCTTTATAATTTAATTTAATTGACAGACTAGATTTATTTTTAATTGCTTTACCTAGTTTTGTTTTTTGATTATTGGTTAAGTTAACTTTGTGTTCAATATAACTCATTTATATAAGATAAAATATTAAATATAAATTGTTGTAAATATGTTTAAATGTCTATAATCAGTGTAGTTGATACTTAAGTATCAATTACCATGCGTTGTCCGTCACTTGTTAGCTTTAATATCCTATCACTCAATATTAAACAATAACATTTAGTATTAGCGGCTACATTTGCATGAAATTTAGCTCTAATTGTTATATCAGATATAGAATTTTTAAGTTTTTCACTTTGTTTACTTACATCAATTACAAATAATGGGTATAAAGTTTTATAATCATTTTGTGCTATCATTAAATCGTTATACGGATCATTTAAACCATAATATTTTTCTCTAAATAATCTAACTAATTGATATGAGAATACATAATCGTTCTTTTCAAAATTATTAATTATATCTATATTTGGATATCTTATTGCATTTAATTCTACATTAATTGTTCTAAGTTTACAGTGATCAAATATACCAGGATTCCCATTATTCTTACTTCTATTTGTTTGAAAACCAATAACAATATATCGTGGTTTTTCAGACGCACTTCGTGGTCCTAATCTCCACGTGAATTCATTACTTTGTGGTACATCTATTTGATCCATATTTCTATACATAAAACCAATATTTAAATTCTGTTTAGATGAAATGATTTTATTTAATTTTAACTCTTCTTCCATCGATGGTTTGATGTTTATCATGGTCCACACAATACTTGATAAAGTTACTTTACTTGTAGCGTTACCAGATACGGCATCCTCGTTACCACATCGTGTTAATATTAAACTATGCTTTACACCATAGATTAATTTTTTATAATCTTCACAGAAACCAAATATATGTGTTAATGGTACAATAAATGAAAACTCACCTTTACCACTCTTTATTATTTTATTATGTCTTACTTTAAAACCAATATTAGTAGTTAAACTTGCTTCACCAGTACCACTATCTTGATACCAGCACATATTTAAGCCACTTTTCTCATAACTATCAGGATAACTTAACAATCCTTTCATTAAAGAACAATGACCTGGATAATTAATATATTCAATTATTTTATCGCCAATACTATACTCGATTCTATCAAATAGGTACATCATAGCATTATTAATTAACGATACAACATCGGTATCAGCGTAGTCAGTTCCATCATCTTTAGTTAATTTACCTTTTATTTGTAAAAAGGATTTGCATGGTAGATAGTATAAATCTTGGTTTTCAATAATTATACGTATTTGTGAATTAGTGTTTAAATTACTTCCAACTACTGGTTCATAATTATGATAGTTATATTCGGATACACTCTCATCGATGTGTAATGGTTCTGTTATTTTAAGATAATTTTCTGAAACGAAATTATTCATTTATATAGCATTAAATGTATTTAATTTTAAATAATTACACAGTATTACTACTTGTTTATTGTAAGTAAATAAGCTGTAAACATGTCATATTCGTTGATATTAAACTCAGATAAAACACATTTTACTATTAATTATTACCCACCAATTGAGTTAAATATTAATAAAAAATATGAATTAGCTCTAGTTAACCTTGAGACATATTATTCGTTTCCTAACATAGACAAATCAAATAATATATTTAAATACTCTGACAATGGAACAGATTGGTATACAATTGAAATCCCAGAGGGATCCTATGAGTTGAATCAAATAAATAATGAAATATTTAGAATAATGAAATCTAATAATCATTATGATAAAGTAACAAATAAATCATATATAACAATTGGTGCTAATTTTGCTACATTAAAATGTATTATACAAATAGATAATAAATATAAAATAGATTTTAGTGCTAATAACTCTATTAGTAATGTATTAGGATTTGAAAACAATATTATATCTAATAGTTATAATGAAGGAACAAGTACAGTTAATATATTATCAATTAACTCAATATTAGTTGAATGTTCTATTATTGAGGGATCGTATGTTGATTCAGAACAAGAACCAATAATATATAGCTTTTTCCCTAAATGCTTACCAGGTGATAAGATAATTGAAACGCCAAAAAATTTAATATATTTCCCATTGATTGTTAAAACAATTAATAGTATAACAATTAGATTAAAAGATAATAATAACAAACTATTAAATTTACGTGGAGAACAGATATCAATTAGATTACATTTAAAGGAAATTAACTAAGTAAAATAAAACTGAGTGTATTCTTTACTTATGTAAAGTATACCACAGAGTTAAATTCTAAACTGTTTAAGATATTTAATTCATCGTGAACATTAATAAATATATTATTACCTCTAATATAAACATCTAAAAATGTTTGAGTTAAATATTTTCTCACTGTTTGATCGTTATGATTTTCATACCTCACACATTTTAATACACATTGCGTAGATGTATAATGATCTTTCATTTCAGCTATATTTATTAGACTTGTATTAACAAACGTTAATACTTTTAATGTGCCTGTTAATATATAAAGATTGTTAACATTTGTGTTTTTGAGTATTAAATCACCAGATATCTTATCTTTATTATATACTGGTATTGTTAGTTTTGTTTCAATAGGTATAAATTTAATGGTATTTATTTGTTTATCCATGTACATTTTATTGACCGCATCGTTTGGTTCAATTGCTAAACCAACATGTTTAATTTGTTTGTGGTTCATATCAATGATTTCATCTTTTATGTGAAATGATTTAGAGTAATCTTCTAGTTGTTTTTTAAATGATTTTTTTAAATTTTGTTCAACACGATATACATATATTCTTGTACATCCATCTTGAGAATCAGTAGGATCACCGAGATTAACAATCTTATTTTTATTCATATTTAAAACACCAATCATTGAATCACCAGTATTCTTGATAAACATATCAGTGTTAATATTAAATTGATTATTGGTATCATTTGATTCATTGTCGTCACGTCTAAAACCAAATTTATTAATCATTTATTTAATAAATTAAATGAAATAGTCATTTATTTACAGAGTAAATAAAACTATATTAATTTATTAATTGTGTAACTTTGTTTAGCTATATCTATAATTTGATATTGTAAGGGTTCGTCGGCTATCGTCGGCTATCGTCGGTTAACGTCGGTTTAAATCACAAGATAAGTTCATTTTAACACATTTTTTACATTTTATATATTTTATACATTTTTAAATTGATTATAAATGGATAATAAATTCAAAATTGATAAACAATTAAAGATTTTGTTAACAAAAACTGATTTATCTAATGCACATAAGTATGAATATATTGATAAATTTCGTGAGATTTATAGAGAGAATTTATTGAATAATACAAATAAAACTAAAAAACAGTTATGTAATGAGAATGGTATTAGTGATCATAAATTACAAAAATATTTAAAAGAATTAGGTATAAAAAACTTTTACAAATATAACACAGGAACTAAGAGAAAGAAATCTGTTCTACAACCGAATCAGTCTACACAAATAAAAACAATAGCAGTCCATAACGAAAACAAACAGCCTATTTTAAATAAAAAACGTACAAAACAACATATAATGAAAAGTGGCAATATTAATACAATAGATGGATCTAACAATGATGAGGACATAAATTCCGATTCATATAATTTTGATGAAAGTTTTAATAAAACATTATAGACATACTCAAAATAATTCTTAAATTTTATTATATAAATGTCAAAAGATTTATTATCAGCATTAGATAAAGATTCGCAAAATTATGTTTACAACAAAATTAAACCGCAGTGTGATGCTTTCAATAATTTAAAAAAGGGATCAAAACTTAAAATGTCAAATGATTTATATGTTCAATATTTGAAAGCTAAAGAATGTGGTAGATTGTTAGTGACTACATTAGAATACAGTGAAACAGAAAAAGAATTACTTGAAAATGAAAATTCTGTATTAAAATCTAAATTAAAAGACATTAATGCTTTTGATGAAAATGAAATTATAAATGCTTTAAATGAAAATCCAGTGATCCATAATAAGGAAAGTATAGATAGAGCTAAAAAAGCATTAATACGTACAATTAAAAGGATTCAAAATAATTAAATTATTAAATTTATCAAGTAAATGAAAACAGATGATTTACTTAATATAGCTACTTATAATCTACAGAAAATTCATTCATCAAATATACATTTAAAATGTAAAATTCGTTATTTGTATATAATCGTTTTTGTACTTTGTTTTACAACTCTTTGTTTCCTTAAATATTTATGTTTCACCTAATTAGTTTCACATTATAATTTATATTAATTTAATTTATATAAATGATTGTAAGTAATCATGTTAATCCAAAATTAAACAATCAATATATCATGGGTAAAGGTGTTAATACATCACCTAAATTTAAATATAAAGAGCCAGTACATATTATCAAGAAAAGATTTACTGGTAAAAACTCACTACCATATGAGCAAAAAATATTTCTAGATTCGCTGATTAAACGCAAACAATATGGTTTTGGTACAAAACCTATTAAACACAAGAAAGCTACGAATAGAGATGGATCTGGACTTAAAAAGATAACTGTATAAATTTTTATATATATTTTAGATATTTTATATATATTTAATTAACTAGATTGTTTTGGATAATCTTTAACTGTTCACTCAATGTAATTATTTTGCGTTTCACTAATGCATCTAATATAGCATTAATTTTATTGTATTCACCATTATTACCAGCAAAATATGATGAAAAACTTAAACGCAAATCATCAATTAATTCAACATTGTTATCAGATAGATATTCAATATTATTGCCAGCGTGGTTACTACCACCGCCACGTTTTTTAAATAATTCAGGAAATATTTGATTTGTTATTAAATACCATTTTTCACTACGATCGGCGTTTACTTTTCTAGTAGATGGATCAAAGTCTCGATATATAGCGTTAGTATTAGTTAATATATCTTTGTAATCATCGTAATCTTCTTCGATACACTTGTCTGTATCTGGATCCGTTTTTGTTAATAACTCCATTAATCCCTCTGTAGCAGTATATCGATTATTACCTATAGTTAATCTATTTTTATCAAATTGTATATCCGAATTTCCAATAGTATATATATTTTTTAATGTATTATAACGTATTGAGTAACCAGCACTAGATCTATTATCGGTTGAACTTAAATACTTCTGGATTAATTTACTTACATTTACTGTAGGTGATGGAGAAATATATGATTGACTCTGTATTGGTAATAACTGACTAGAACTTGTAGAGGGTTGACTAGATAACTTTTGATATATTTTTTGTTGGTTATAGGCTAATTGTTTTTCATTTTCAGATATTTTTTCTAGTTTTTTATTTAAATCTGTTTTATCTTGCTCATAATTTATATGAGACTTATCTATCGACTCACTTACACCTTGTAAAGTAGTTGTTAATGGTTTTAACAGTTTTACATTTTCTTCTTCATATCCGATATCTTTATATTTTTGATCTTTAAAATTAGATTTAATATGACTTCTTGTTTTAATTAGTTCCTCAATAACTTTATTTCTATCACCTTCAATTTTTACAAAACTCATATTTACTGGTTATTTATTAGTAATATTATTTAAAATAAAAGTAGTCTAGATTCTTTCTATATCTACCATTGTTTATATTAGATGTAAGGTCTATTGTTAAAAAGTTATATGGCTCTTTCCACACTTCATTACATATATATTTAAACTCATTTTTACTCATATCACTATTACAGTGATCTCTGTATATATTATCTAATGTAATAGAGTCTTGTTGAAATAATAAAAACATGTTGGAGTTTTCACGTATAGTTTGTCTTGGTAATTTAAAATAGTTTTGTGATATATAAAAACAATCAGTGTTATTGTGTCTACCGCGTGTGTAATACGATTCACATTTATTCTGCTTTTCTAACATTAAATCATCAAATATAATTAAATTTTTCTCATTAACGTTTAAATCTTTTGGGTCCGGTATATAAGTGTTATCTTCATAATGATCAATTATTATATGATCTGTATTATATTTATGTTTTAATGTATTAATATAATAATCATCATATAACTTATTTTTAATTAAATCTTTGATTATATACTTGGGTAGCTTATTCTCAAATGCTTTAATAATTAATTGATACTCTGGTTGATGTAGTGATTTACCAAATAAATATAAATGATTATAATCTAAATAATCATTAAGCAATAAATTCATAATTAAATTTGTTTTACCACAGTTTGATTTACCTATGATACACGCGCGTATAGAGTCAGGCAGTAATTGATTATTATTACGTTGATTAGTATGTGGTAGAGTTAGATTCTCCATATAAATTTATTTATATAAATTTACATAGTCATTTACTTAATGAATTAAATGAAATAGTCATTCACATAATGAATTAAATGAAATAGACATTTATTTAACCTTTTAAATGTATATATTTTGTTTAAAGTGTAGAACTAAGACATTAGCTAAAGATATAAAAGAATTTGTATCTAAGAATGGTAGAAATATGTTAAAAGGTATCTGTACTGTATGTGGTAAAGTAGTTAATGTAATTAAGAAATCGACTAGCGTTGCTTTAGTAACCAAATCTGGTGAAGGTGTTATTAATACGTTGATTAATAAATTACCTGAAATACATATGAGTTTACCTAAAAATATTAAGTCTGAATATGTTGATGGTGGTGATTTTAATAATACTAATAAATATAGTTATTGCGGACCAGGTACTAAATTAAAAAAACGATTACAACAGGGATATAAAGGTATTAACGATTTAGATAAAGCGTGTTTACAACACGACAACGCTTATGATACTTATAGCGATGTACCAAATAGAAACATAGCAGATAATGACTTTGCTGCTAAATGTAATATATTAGCTAATGATATAAGTCAACCTGATTATGTACGTAAAGATGCTAAAAAAGCTGCAGCTATAATATCTACTAAATCATATTTAGGACTAGGTGTTCACCAAGGTGCAAACTCGTGACAATTACAGAATAGACATGTCAATAAACATGTTGCTCAAAATGATGTAAATGATATAAATAGCATAAATATAAACAAAATATATGCGGATCCAAAACGTGGTTTAAGCGGTATTAAAGATATTATGAGAAAAACAGGTATAAGTAAACAAAAAGTTAAAGATATTTTAGATTCAAATGATACATACACATTACACAGAAGAATAAAGAAACAATTTGAAACACGAAGAGTACATGTCAATAACATTGATGATCAATGGCAAGCCGATCTAGCTGAAATGCGAAATATTTCTGAATATAATGATGGCTATAACTATATACTAACAGTTATTGATTGTTTTAGTAAATATGCTTTTGCAATACCAATTAAAAGAAAAACCGGTGATAATATTATTAATGCATTTTCAACAGTATTTAACAAAAGAAAACCATTAAAATTACAGACGGATAAGGGAAAAGAATTTATTAATACTAAGTTTCAAAAGTATTTAGATTCATTAAATATTAAGTGGTTTAGTACTGATTCTAACTATAAAGCATCTATAGCTGAACGTTTCAATAGAACTCTTAAAGAAAAAATGTATAAGTATTTTACTGAAAGAAAGACAAATAAATGGATAGATATATTGGATGATTTGTTATATAATTATAATAATTCATTTCATTATAGTATTAAAATGACACCCGTAGAAGGAAGTAAAAAAGAAAATAAATATATTGTGTATAACAACTTATATCCTAAAATAGATAAATCTAAAAAATCTGTTATAAAGTATAAGATAGGTGATAAAGTAAGAATTACAAAATATAAAACTGATTTTGATAAAGGGTATATACCTAATTATACTACCGAAATATTTACAATTAGCAAAGTATTAAATACGATACCAATTACATATAAAATCAAAGATTATAATGATGTTGAAATTGGTGGTATATTTTATGAACAAGAAATGGTTAAATATAATAAATTAGATGATAAATATATTGTTGAAAAGATATTAAAACAGAGACGTAAAGGTGATAAAAAACAATATTTTGTTAAATGGTTAGGCTATGGTAAAGAATTTAATTCATGGATATTAGCTAAAGATTATGAGTCTCAATAATAAATATTTTGAGCTCAATAGTTAATCTGCGATCGTTCTAACAATTTATAATATTTTTAAAAATTTAATTATATAACTGGTATTTTATAATGTCCATGTGCTAAAGTAGTTATTCCATCATCAAGTATGTATCGTTTATCATCATAACATGATAATCCTATTTTAGTTTGATTATAAGTATAAAGTGTTAATATACTTGATCCTATTCTATTATAATTAACAGTTGTATTAGTTGAATTAATTAATACGTTTTTATAGTCCTCAAACTTATTATTTGTTAATTTTTTAGCTGGTATACCTTTTGCTTTCATATTATCATATGTGTTATTAAGTAATTTATCCTTTGGCGTACCATTTTTTATCATCTCATTTATAATTTTATCGGGATATACAATTTGATCTGCGAACATTTTAGCTCTTAATCCTACAAATTCCGTCATTATCCCCTCTCCAGTTTCAATTTTTAGTTTACCTAATACCATTTTATTTTGTGGTATTATATTAAATTTGTTATCATTATTCATATTTGAAGTATCATACCATTTAGGTATATCTGGTTTAATGTCTTCGTAGAAATCGTCTGTTTTAACTTCTAATAATAAACTATCAGTATCTGTTTCAATTATTTGGACAGTTGGGCCCCATTTTGGTTTTGAGTAATCATATACGTACTCGTACATTCGATATTTAGACATTTCTAGAATAGTAAAACCTGCATATATAGGTTTGTTATATGTAACTACATCTTTAGCCATATGAACTCCAACAAAATTTTCGTTAAATATAGTGGCTGTTTTGAATGTTGGTTTTGAAATATATTTACATGCCTTTTTCTCATCTGTCACAAATTTTATATTTTGTCGTTTTAAAATATTTTCAATTGTTTTACCATATATCGCGTTATTCATTAATTTAAACAGTGTTTCTTCAAATTTATTTTTCGCGATTTGTCTCAATTTAGTGTTTAAATCTATATATGGTTTCAACCATTGTGATTGGTTATATTTTATAGCACAATGTATTTTTGTCAGTTTTAAACCATGTTTAATGGCTTGTTGTAATATACGGTAATCAACCGTTATATTAGTTTTATTATTTAAATTAGGCACTAATTTATGTGTTTTTGAAAGTTTACCTTTATTTGAATTAATTAAATTTTGTTGATATGGAGATAAATCTTCATATTTAATTAGTTTATGTTCTGGTAAAAATGGGTAATCATTATGTAAATCGTGTAAATGTGATGGATATTCAATATCACATTTTATTGTATAACCTATTGAGTCATTATTTTTTAAAGCTAATATATTATTGGTTAAATACTGAATATCATCGTCATTACACCATTTGAATCCACCATGTGGTAAATGCTGTGACATAGAATAACCATATAAATTATTTACGTCAACTGAAACTAAGTATGATGTATTTTTTGTATTGTCATAATTTTTAATATATTTATTATTAGCTTTGGCGTAACGTTTCATTATGGTTGATTGACCACCTTTGATACCGTCCATATAGAATCGTATCATATCTGTATCGTTTAGTAATTCCAAATTGACATTCGTATGTTTTAGCATTGCATCCCAGGATAAACCTGGTGCGGACACATAATGTGCGGGATCTAAATGATAATACTTTAAACACATATCTCTGAAGTTTTCAAATACTTCAGTTAATAATAAAACGTCCGTTTTTAGATATAATTTAGTATAATCAGACATAGATTTGCAATTAAAATTTTTATAAACTTGTTGAGCTCTATTATATTCATCATCTGTAATATGTTTATCAGTTACGGATGAATAGAACTTATCTTTATTAGGTAATGGTTCTTTTAATTTATCAAAAGAATCCATATATTCATATGGATATATACCTTTTTTAGTTAATAAGTCAATATCATTTTGATTGTAATCTTTAAAATGACTTTTTAAATGCGGAAATTCTGTAAGATATGATGATAGTTTGTCAAGAGATTCACTTAAAAATCTAATAGAGTCTTTGAATTCAAATGTTATATCAGTATTTGGAACTTTAAATTTTATAGATATAAAATTTTCCTCTGATTGAGCTAAAATTCTAAATTTTGGATCTAGTTTATATAACTGTGTTACAAATAGTTTAAAATCGTATTTACTACCATTATGAAAAAAGAATGGTATATTCATCGAAGTCCTTGCTTTTACATTACATTTATTATGGGCCGCACCACGATATTTACCAGTAATGTGACAATGGTCACGTACTTTTATATCATATTCTTCAAATATTTTTCTACATAAGTGACATTTTGTTGAATTTCTAAAATTATTCTCTTCATTATTTGTTAAATGATGGTTCTTATATAATTCAAATCTAGTTTTTAATAAATCGTATAATTTTATTCCTTCTTTTTCTAATGAATTCATGAAATGATTTATCGTATCATCGACTGATGTACCTTCATATTCTTTAAATGCTGAATATATATCAGATGCAGTGTTAAATGAATAAGAACTTGATTCATGTTTGTGATATTTATTTTGATCAGCTATAGCTTTTAAAAGACATTCAAAATCGCTATAGTATACTATTGGCGCTTTAATTGTTTTATTATAATTTTTAAATTTCAAATGTAAATCTTTCGGTGTTTTAAGAAAAGCTGATTCAGTAGTTAAGTAATTATCACATATTGTTTTATGTTTGTTAAAAACCGATTGATCTGATGTATGATAAAAACACCTTATACAAATATGATTAAACTCTTTATGTGCTGTTAATTGGTTTCTTATTAAAGCAGATAAATTTTTTATGTAGATATAATGCGAATTGA
>CAJPIZ010000850.1:0-20295 GCA_905368565.1 Medioppia subpectinata | reverse complement strand
GAGAGAGAGAGAACAACTACCATGTACCATAATTTTGAACAAACCTCCGAAGACATTGCGTTTGTATCCACCAATTGGTCTCAAGCAATGATAACAACGATAGAAACATCTCGTCATCAATAGTGAACGTATTGTCAGTATTGATACCAATGTCCACACCATTGGACACAACATCTGTTTGAGTGCTTTTATCATTAGTTGTACTATCAGTTTGACAGCACTTATCCATCGATGGCCTGCTATTGCGGATACAGGCGATGGCCTGTGAAGTGTAATCGTCAAGTATTGTCTTTAAGTGAACCAACGGTTCCAGCACTCGATCGGTCAGCTTTTCATTCAAGTCTTTAAGAGTGGACACCAAAGTTACCGCACTCTTCGTGTCTGATTGGTTACCATTGTTTTGTGGCTCCAATTGACTCATTTGATCCAAGCCTTCGGCCACCGCTGACAACGATATGTCAATTGGTGTCCGTATAGTTGTGCGCTCTTCGTTGTCGTGTCCATCGGTCACATCCAATGGGTCCAGTGTTTGAGAGCACTCATCCATTGATGGCCTGTTATTACTGGAACCGTCGATGGCCTCCGTGTTGTAGTCGTCGAGTAATGTCTTCAAGTGTGCCATCGATTCAATGTCGGGATCCGCTGTCTTCGGGCTGTAGACCGGTTTAATGCATGGTTTCAGACGTTTCTCTGCGACAAATGTTTTGAATCGGTTGGCGTCCGACCGGTCGGCGAACCGGAGACCAGCGGTGCGGCCGTCCGGAGTCGAAAGCACCACAAACACCGCAGTCCTCGTCTCCATTGACAACGACTCGTCCAATAAGTCTGTCTCGAAGTCAATGGTCTTAAGATTGCAATCGTAGACACGGATGAGACACTCGGAGTGGTCAGCGGTTTTGTCGGTGATAATGGTTAGGATCTTCTTGTACTCGATTGACCAGCGCGTGTCCGCCCCTGCCTTTGACCAGAGCTGTACCGGTGATAGTGTTAACAATAGCCGGTATTTCGGGCTAACAATTGACCGTAATTTCCGGTTTGTGTCCGAAGACAACAATACAGTCGACGCCCTCTTATCGGGAGTGTAACACATTATGCACTCAACACAACACGTGTTTAACTCAATGATTAAATATACAGACAATTGTTTAGCAAAATTTTGGTATAATTTATATGTAATTAATAATTATTTAATTACCGAATCTAATTAACATTAGCTTTAATTACATTTTAAATCTATTACTAATTAATTTCAAATAATACAATTTTGTTTAATAATTAGTAATTACTAATTAATAATAAAAATGTATTAAAAGCCAAATCAAACCAAACGTGGTATTGATGTGTAAAATACACCTTGATGTGTTTGTAATCATTGTAACGTGAATTTTAATAGTCAGATGTCACTAAATTATTATTATTCAAATGTGATTAAATATTTTTAATTAGTAATTAAATGTTTAAGACATACAAAACGGTTAATTGGTTTTGGGATTAAATATTAATAAAACCAATTATAAAGAAAGTTAAATACAACACAAATGAATGAAACCATTTTAAAACACAAATCAAATTAAATATTAAATCAAATTTTACACACAATTTAGCAAACAATACAATACTTAATATCTATTCAAAAAACACTAAATCTTAAACTATTTGATAAAATAGTAAAACATATAAATCAAAAATATATATATGAGGGTAAATATATCGTGAAATAGCAAACCGGTAAAAAAATAATCGGGAAAATTACCATAAAACTAAACACTATTTATTGGGTGTAAGAGAAAA
The DNA here is from genome assembly GCA_905368565.1 of Medioppia subpectinata. Lineage (NCBI taxonomy): Eukaryota > Metazoa > Arthropoda > Arachnida > Sarcoptiformes > Oppiidae > Medioppia > Medioppia subpectinata. The sequence continues at coordinate 18,504 of CAJPIZ010000850.1, read as the reverse complement.
ACAACAATGATTTTTGTGGCAAGCATTGGGCGACCACAGGCTTACGTTAAACACTAGGGTATTCTCGGCGTTACACGTCTGACACCTTATAGTGTGGTGACTTTTGCCGACCACTTGTGGTTCAAGAACTGAACCCTCGGCCACACTATCCTTGCCATCAATGGCCCCGTTATCTGTGACCACAACGTCTTGGCCGGCGATTTGGACATTCGCGGGAATGGCGGACATTGATGTATCTGTACTGACCTGAGCCACAGTAATGCCCACCGAAGCCAAGTTTGTTACATCCGGAGAGGGGAAGGGGTCCAGTGGGGTCAGGCGTGTTGTGTTTGGTGCCACCGGAACTGATACGCCAGGTGTGGCCGCTATTGGACCATTGGGTGTGTTGGCGGCGATTGGTGTGTCGTCAGTCATGAGGGTCTGAGAGTCCGGTGCGGCGGCCACTGGTGTTTCATATATGATCTCAATTTCATTGTCTGATGCGTCCAGTATTGACCCATTAGATGTGTCGGCAGTCACCATGGTTTGAGTGACCGGTGCGGTGGCCTCTGGTATTTGAGATGTGACTGGAATGTCGTCGACCGGTTCGGCCGGGAATTCCGCATTTTGGATACGCGATGACTCGTCCCTTAATTGTATTTCCCGAGCTAACCGATCCCAATCCCGTAGCGCCCGCCGTGGTCTGTCACCGGGTGCTGCCGGTGGTGTAATATCCGCTGTGACCTCTATTGGCTCGTTGGATGTGAGAAGTATTGATGTTTCCAAACCAACCGATCCTGATTGGCCACAATGTGCTGCCCCGGATTCATTGTCCGGTGCCGGGTACGCGTTGTTCAAAGTTACTTGATTTTTATTATAGAAAGTGACCGAATGTACGGATTTGTCAAACTTATGACCCGATTTGTGGCCACTTTTAGACGAACGGCAGCACCGGAACAGACGCTTGAGCGCCGACCGTTTGGACTTCTTTGGCTCTGTTTTAGTGGTCATATGAATGGCCGTAAACTTACGCCAGCGTTTAAAATGCATTGGTTCAAGGTACATATAACAGATATTGTCCTTGAATTTAAACTTATTGTTATTATCTGATCCGGTGTTCACATTATGCCCTTCTTCGGGGTCTTCAATAATGGCGTTATTATTGTTATCATCGGTGAGAGCGTCGGTCACCACAAGAAGACTGGCAACACTTCCGCCGTCAGTGTTGTTATTGTTGTCAGCATTTGTTTCGCTGTTGTCTTCAATGATAACGCTTTCAGTGTCGGTATTATCGGCCACTTCTTGACGATCTCCGAGCGCTTCCACTTCTTTGACGGTGACATCGCTTTGGCTATCATTGTCTTCATTTGAATCGTAGATGTCTTCAGTGGAATCACTTTCAGTCAAATCAATGACATCGATATTATCGGCAAAATCATTACTTCTATTCTCTTCCAGTTCTTCGAGTTTGACATCTATTTGGCTGTCGATGTCGTTGTCGTTGTCTTCATTTGTCTCAATGATATCTGAAGTGTCTTCACTCAACGTGTTGTTACTATCGGCCACTCCTTCATGGGTTAAATACAAATCATCCAAATATGCCGACACTTCGGCCGCAAACCCATTGGTTTCAACCACATCTACGCCCGAGCTATCGGTCTGAACGCCATTCTCGTCATAAACCGGCAATTTATTCAATGGACAAGAAGTTTGCAAATCAGTTGTGGACACCGATGACAGCGATATATCAATTGGTGGTTTAGAACAAAATTTGCTGTCTTTGCCTGAATCGGATCCACTGATACCCGATTGGTTCCCGCAAACATCAACGCCGATATTTGTATCCAATCTCCGGCCAGTAATCTGTCCCAACCGTTGCCGACAATTTGCGATTAACTCTTCGCAATAATGATCCACAAATTGATCGTACTTTTGACACCCATTCCCGTCGGCGTCATCTCTTGTCTCAGTTGCGGTCAATTCATTGTCTTTGTTTTGTACCACCAATTGATCAAAACATTGAATGTCTTGATTACTTTGATCCGAACCCTCGGCCGCCGATGACAGCGATATTTCAATAGTGGTATCTATACTCAACTGGTCTTCATCTTCCTGTTCAGGGATCACATCCAATACATCCACTCTTTTGCAACTCTTCAGCGGTGTTGACCTCAACGACACGACCGTTTGAGATGTTTGTCTTCTGCGGCGGATATCGAGTAACAATTGATTAAGTGATGAATCCATTAATTCAATGCTTTTTGATAAGCGACTGAAACCGGTGTCCAATATATTGTTTAGCGACTGATCCGATGCTAAACCAATGGCCGGTTGGTTGGGACAGACTGTCGGTCCGTCCTTTTCATCATGTGATGTCTTCGGCGGTGTTGTGCGACTACGAGTGGGACCAGATATCTTGTGGGAACCCCTGTATGGCTTTGGGTGCCTGTAGTCATGCATTTGACTCTTCAGACCTGTGTTTAATGGCATCGATGTCTCAGCCATTGTTTGGACGCGTGTTGTGCTCACACTCTGTAACTCTTCGTGAGTTGTCTTGAGTCCATTATTTGATGGCAAGTCTGGCGATGGCTTGGATTCAGACAACTGTTCAAATAAGTCAAGTCTTCTCTCCATTACTATTATCTTGAAATCGTTTGCCTCTAATTTGTCGCCAAATTTAATGCCAAAACTCTGTCCATCGGATCCGTTGAACACAAAAAACGTTGAACTCCTCGTCTCGAAGACAAAATCGTCGTTTAGGTCCACTTCAAAGTGAATACTCTTGAGGTTGTGATCGTAGACTCGGATGAGATACAAGTCCTGTCCATCGGTGACAACACACATGATCTTCTTGTATACAATTGACCATTCATTGGCTATCGGCGTCTTTGACCACAACTGAACCATTGATGTCAACCGTGCGCTCAATCCCTGTCTCACCAATTGATGCCATAATTGACTGATTGTCTCGTCTGACAATCGATGTCCTGATGGCTGGTATTCTCGCGAATAAGACTTTTCGATCAAATTTCGTGACATTTTTGTTACAAATATCTGATAATAAAACTAATTATAAGTGTTTTATAATTGATTGATTAGTCGTTTGGAAAAAAAACCATTCAATTCATATCTCGCACACAAATACTGTTAAGCAATATTAATGGGCGACTACTGTATATAATCATGATCAATTATTATAATTCAATCATTATTCAGGGGCATGTAATTAGCATTTTATAATTTATCATGGTTATATGTTTATTTTCTTTACCATATATGGTATACTCATAATTGAGTAATTTTATCGTATGCTTTTAATCGTATGCTTTGACTCATGGTTAGTTTGTAGTCTAGCCAAAATGTCCCTGATATAAAAATATTAATTAATATTTATTAAATATTGGCCGTTATTTTTAATGGAGCATTAATAAATTATATTTTGCATTATAAAAACTTATTACAAACTTATTATAAAACTTAAACAATAATTGTAATTGTATATTTTTTGGTTTGATAAACATTTATATTAAAGTAGATTTATAATACAGGTAAAGTGTAATATTGAGATTATAAATTATAATCTAATTTAGTATTAATTATTAATAAAAACAGACAAATTTCAATTGTGATGTTTAGTTTAATTTCAACAATAATGATAATTTTGGTTAAATATTCAGTAAATAAAACATAAGTTAATATTTTGTTTTATTAGAAAGAAAAAATAAATCAATTAAACAATAATTATTAAATACAATTAAATTATAATAAGTTTTACAAATTAAAAAATATTATTAAATTTTATTACAAATATTAAACCTGTTCTTAATGTAAAAATACATTTACTAATCAGTGGTATTGTATTTTAAAACCAAATGTAACATTTATTTTAATTTTTATTATTATTAATATTTTTTATTTAAATTAGTTGTTTAAATCGATACAAACTTATTAGAAAAAATATAAACTCATTAAATAATATCTTAAAATTACATTCAGTCACTTGTGTCCGGACTGTTGGAAAACTTTTGATAGGAATTGTAATTTTCACACTCATTTGTACGATAACCAGCAACTAAGCGCGTAAAACGGTCATGTAATGATCTAGATTGGTTTGAATCACTGTTGGCCAAAGTTTGTAAGAGAGGCGCACAATCTTTGTCACCATCCGAGTCTTCGCTGATATTGTCGTTATCATCTGATCCACTATTCACATTATTTTTATTATTAGAGTTCCCATTATCTCCAATATTACTCTCATTATTATAACCATCAATAGTATGTATTTCCAGTTCTTTAACAGTATCATCACTTCCACCATCTGATTGACTAACAGACTCTATGGTGACAAAATTGGGTGTCTTTCTATTGCCGGTTAGTTCTTCAACGTCTTTCTCGGCGTTATATATTTGATCCAAACTGTCATCCGTGGTGTCCAACATGTCTGCCTCTGGTGTAGAATTTGCAATCAACTTCTCGGCCATTTCTACCACCGATTCCGGTAACTGTTGTGACAGAAAATACTGTATTTATTACAATATAATAGTTTACAGTAAGTATAAGATTAAAGTGTTAATTGGTATTTAGTATAATCGGAATAATTATCATGATAGCTTTTTATTTCAGTAATTACTAAAACGTTTAATGAAACATATAACAAAACCAAATTTTAATAAATTATTTTGACCATTAAGTTGTTCGTTGATTTTACCTCAGATTCTGTCATCAAATTAATAGACACTTCAACCACCAATTCTGGTAACTATTATACACATAAAAATAACCATCATTTTAATATACAACAATAAAAAGTAGTAAAACATTTGCCAAATAACCAGTACTTTAACATTTCCATCGCTTCCGTCATCGGAGTGACTATCATTGTCGTCGACGTCACTATTTTCATCAAATTCTTGGTCACTCTCTTCGGTGTCACTTATCTGATCCGTATTGTCATCGACACCTTTCTCGTGGTCGTCAACTGCAGACATTGTCGCCAACTTCTCGGACAGTTTGACCACTGATTCCGGTATCTGTTGTGAAAAATGATAGCTCTTATGTATAGCTTTATAGAGCAATGTCTTCCTGAGGGAAACGCCCCGTTGGAAGCGCTTCTTTCTAATCGTTTGCCACATATGACTAACTTCTGTGTCTTTGTCTGAGTGGTGTCCAGTGGTTGATTGGTTATCGCCGACGATCACTGGTGTGTCCATCCCTTTACCCGATTCGTCCACCACTGACAACGATATATCAATTGGTTGATTAGCCGTTGAGGTTATAGTAATGTGCTCTTCATCGCTGTCTTCTTCGTGAATCACATCCATTACATCCACTGTTTTTGATCTCATCATTGCTGACACTTTCAATGGTAACAGCTTTTGATATGTATGTCTTCTGAGGCGGACATCGAGTACGAGTTGATTGAGTGCCAAATCCATTGATTGAATGCATTTCGATAGCCGAGTAAAACCCGATTCAAGTATTGAATCGAGAGTTGGATCCGATGCTAACCAATTATCTGCTATTGTTCTCACACTCTTCGGATCCAATGAAGTCTTTGGGAAGAGTTTATGAACTGTCTTGAGTCCAGTATCTGATGGCAAGTTTGGCAATGGCTTGCATTCAAACAACTTTTCAAATCGTTTGAGTTTTTTCTCCAATATTATTATCTTAAAATCTTTTGCCTCTAATTTGTTATCAAATTTAATACCAATGCTCTGACCATCGGATCCGCTTAAGACATAAAATACTGAACTTCTGGTCTCAAATACAAAGTTCTCGTTTAAATTCACTTCAAAGTAAATAGTCTTAAGATTGTAATTATAGAAACGGACAAAACAAAAGTCTCGTCCATCGGTTCCATCGGTGATCACACATATAATCTTATTGTGAATTCTTAACCATAGATTAGCAGTCGATGTCTTTGACCACAACTGGACAACTGAAGACATCTGAGCTTTGAGTCCCTCTCCGACCATTAATTGCCGTAATTTTGCAATTATCTGATGAGATAATTGATGTCCCGATGGCTGGCATTCGTGTGAATAAGAATTTTGGACATAATTTGCTGACATTTTTGCTTAAAAAAGTTACAATTTAGTGGTTGTCTCAAACAAAGCCTTCACTAACAAAAACCAATTGAATGTATGTTAAACTGCAGTAAAGCTGTGAACAACGCATTCAATACAATATTAGTAATAAGTCATCATGGTTATTTATAGATTTTAAAACCTGGGTAAAACCTGACTTTTCGTTTATTAAGTTTATTTAAGACACTTTACAGTAAAATATTTCTTGAAATATACAGTTTGCTTAAATAGTAAGATTAGTCTTAACACTACTGTGCATTTCACATGACTTTGAATTTAACTTAATTTAACTTTTAAAATGATTTGATTTGGTAAATTTAATTTGAAAATTAAAACTATTTATTGTTTTTAATAAGTTTCAGCAAAACGAAACGAAATAATCAATTTTATTTGAATTTTATTAAGTTTCTAAATAAATATAAATATTTTATACCACAATTTCAAATATAGAAATACATTATACGTATTATAAACTAATTTAAAAATGCCCAAAACTATGTCTTAAATTAATTAACAATTAATTAATATTGATATTATAATCATTTTGCCTGGTTGATATTATATCTTAATAATGAGTTGTAATATTGGAAAAAAGTATCAAAATTTTGACTTTTTATTATTAAATGTAATAAATTGCCTAAAATTGATAGATTTGTGACCAGGTTTTTATCTGGTTTTAGACCAATGACAGCACCGGAATAAACCCTTGAGTGCCGACCACTTCTTCGTCGGTTTAGATCTTTTTGAGTCACTTTTGGTGGTCAGACAAAAAAAAGCGGCAAAATAACCGTCAATATAATTAAAATTATTGCGAGTAAAATATTAATGATATGGTACTGTATATTCCATACCTATTATCTGGTTTGTTGTCCACATTATCCCCTTCTACGGGGTCTTCAATAATGGCGTCATTATTGTTATCATCGGTGAGAGCGTCGGTCACCACAGGAAGACTCGCAACACTTACGCCGTCAGTGTTGTTATTGTTGTCAGCATTTGTTTCGTCGATGCCTTCAATGATAACGCTTTCAATGTCGGTAGTATTGGCCACTTCTTGACCATCTCTGTTTTCTATGATATTGCTTATGTCTTTTAAACTATCTTTAAACACTTCCAGTTCTTTAACGTTACCATCACTTTCACCATCTGATTCATTATCGGTATCATTAATGACAATATTTAACATTTGTCTGATATTGTCTGTCATTTCTCCGCCGACTGTTTTGGTGTCACTTATTTGATCCCTATTCCCATCGATGGCCAACAAATCTGTTTTAATAATAGACTTTGGCATCAAATTGTCGGACACTTTGACCGCCGATTGCGGTAACTGTTGTGACAGAAAATAATAATTATATATGGACTTAGAAAGTATGGTTTGTCTGACAGAATCACTGATTGATAACTAACTTCACTGTTATTAAGTGCGTTAACGTTGCCATCGCTTCCGCCCTCTGAGAGATTATCATTGCCTTCAATGGGAATGTCTTCCCATTGACCCGAGTGGTCAACGGTGACCGATTCGTCAGTATTATTTATAAACATTTCCATCAAATCTTCAGACACTTCGCCCACCGATTCCGGTAACTGTTGTGACAAATAATAACTATTATGTATAGACTTATAGAATAATTGTTTACTAATCGGTGGCCGAATACTAACTGATGTGTCTTTCATCGATGATTTGCATTCAGATAATAGTTTAAATTGTTTGAGTCGTCTCTCAATTACTATTGTATTGAAATGGTTTGCCTCTAATTTATCGCCAAATTTAATACCAACGCTCTGACCATCGGATCCGCTTAAGACAAAAAATACTGGACTCCTGGCCTCGAATATAAAGTCTTCATTTAAATTCACTTCAAAGTGAACAGACGTTAGATTGTGATCATAAACTCGGATGAAACACAAGTCTTGGCTATCGGTTCCACCGGTGATCACCGAAACGATCTGATTATATTCAATTATCCAATGATAGATCGCTGATTTCTTTGACCACAACTGCACTATTGATGCCGACATTAAACTTAATCCTTGTCTCACCAATTGTTGCCTTAAGTTCTCAATTGTCTGCTGAGATAATTGATGTCCCGATGACTGGCATTCTTGTGAATAATACTTTTGGATATATTTTGCTGACATTTTTGCGTTAGATATCATATAATGAATGAAATATAAAGTATTAATTGACTGGTTTTGTTAAACAATGCTTTCATTAATATGAGTGTGTATTAATAATTTTTGAATCAACAATTTATTGCTGTAATAGTAATTTGCATATTTATACCATACATCATAATTCATCATGATTTGTAGCTTTAGTTAGTAATGTTCCTAGTGCCTAAAACTTCGAAATCATATTATATTAATAAGAAAAATATTACATTCAATTCAATCTGCTTTAAATGAGTCTATTTTAGATTTAAAATATTTACTGTTTTAAAATAGTTTTAATAGTGTTTTATTTAATTATCCCAGTAGTTAAATATTTTATTAATATCAATTATTTATATTACAATTATAAATATAAAAATTAACAGAATGTAACATAATTTAAAAATAATCTAAATATAGATTTAAATTAGTATACAATTAGTAAATATCACAAACTTTTCATCAAAAAATTCTGTTTAATTAATACAAACGATATCTTAATTATGAATAATATCTCTAAACTTATGACATAATTATTACGTTATTATCAAATACAGCACCAAAACCTACGATCGGACCTTTGTATGATTCGCACCCGACTAGTCTTGCCCTCCCTTTCCCGAGCGGACAACACATCCAGAAGTTGGGAATATTCTTTGGAGTCCAGCCGTACAGCGATGGCAACATCCGAGTCATTGATGGCATTGTCGAGGACTAGCTTTACATTAAACATGTGGTCTTTATCTTTACGATTGGTATTGTCTCTAATATTATTGTCACTATTGTATTCATTGAGTGCTTCATTTGTTTCATCGATGTCTTCGGTGGTCGCATCCAATGTATTAATTAGTGATAGTACCTGTGCGTCGATGTCTCCTATAATATCACCAATTATCTGATTTATAAGTATATCATTGGCCAGATTTTGGTCTCTACTCGGTGACTTTGCCATCAAATTATTAGACACTTTGACCACAGATTCCGGTAACTGTTGTGAGAGAAGATAATTATCATATAAATCATTATTGAGTGGCGTTTGTCTAACCAAACGACTTGAACTGATCTGGGGATCAGATGGTTTGATCAACACTTTTCTCTTAATCAATGTTTTATAATAGTCTTCGTTGTCTTTGTGCGCAACGGATTCAATGGCCCACCAATTATCACAGAAATTACCGCTGAGGTCTAAATCCTCTCTCAATTTATACACAGTTTTATTGCTATTTTTAAATCTATTGTCTTCGGCGCCATTCCTGGCCATCACTGATGTGTCCAAAGTTTTGCCATTCTTTACATTTAATAATGTCTTGGGCTGAGTAGATCTGGATGACAGCTGCGAATACCTAATCCTTGGCACACTTTGAACGCGTGTTGTGTTAACACTCTGTATTTTGTTAAGGGTTTCAATTGTCTTCAGACCAGTATCTGATGGTAAGTCTGGCGATGGCTTGCATTCAGACAACATTTTAAATTGTTTGAGTCGTCTCTTCATTACTATTGTCTCACAATATTTTGCCTCTAATATGTCATCAAATTTAATACCAAAATATAGACCATTGGATTCGCTTAAGACATGAAACAATGGACTCCTGATCTCGAAGACAAAGTCTTTGTTTAAATCCACTTCAAAGTGAATACTTTTGAGATTTTGATCGTAGAAACGGACTAAACATAAGTGTTTACCATCGGTTCCACCGGTGATAATAGACATGCTCCAATTTCTTAAGATTGTCCAATTGGTTGCCGTCGATGTTTTTAACCATAACTCTTTTAATCCAATTGTTTGATGAGATAATTGATGCCCCGATGGCTGGCATTTAAGTGCCATTTTTGGTTCAAATTTAATTTAATCAGTAATTATATTAAGTGAGAGTTTAATGGTTTTGTTAAACAATGCTTTCAATAATGAAAACCAATTAAATGTTTATTAATTAAATAATAGGTTGTAATGGCTTATTCACTATTGTATTTTTGAATATTTATCATAAATGTTTGCAGAGTACAATAGGTTATTGCATTGAGTTGCACATGGGAATTTAAGATTTATTTGACAAAGTTGTATTTATATTAAATTAATATTTATAAAGTTTGAATTTGATGGAAATTTTTTAAACGTTATTTAATAAGTATTAGCAGATTAAAGGGTTTCAAACAAATTTTGCAAATAGTAAACTCTAGATTATAATAATTAAATCATTTCTATACTACAAATGGATTTTACAAATGTTTTGAATATTCTAATTGTTGTAATAATTAAATGTTTTAACTTATTAACATTATTAGTTATTTAAATCATAATCACAAATATAGAAATATATACAAAATTTATGATGAAATCGATACAGAATTATATAAAATATGATAAACATTATGACAAACCATCAAAACTATAAAAACCATATAATAAAAATTATCAAATTAAAGATAATTTATTGGTCCGACTGATGCCCAATTCTAAACTTAACAAAAGTTTATTTTTATCATAAATTTTGTTTAAAATTATAGAAAAGGTACAACTAATAGTGTTTTAATAGTATTTAGTAATTAAACCATGATTACAAATATGAAAATTCAGAACAAAATTTAATTAAATAATTATAGCATTACAAAAAAAATAACTCACTTTTGTTTAAAATGATATGAAATCACATGATATTATTAGTTTTTAAATAGTATTCAATAAGGCAACCGCCCGGATGCTTTTTGGATGCTTTTTTGGTTGTTTTCATAGATATTAAAGTGTAATCTTTAATTTATTTGCTTATTAACAGGCCTTTTAGCGTTACTCAAAGAGAGAGATAAATGACGATATACTTTAATATATAGTTTTAAAAAATCCGCGGTTGCTCTAGTATTCAACAATTAAACCATGATTAAAAATATAGAAATTTAAAAAACATAAAAAACTATTTAAATCATTGTAGTATTACAAAAACTAAATTAATATGTATTTAAATTCAGAAAATCGTGTTAACCCGTGTGGTGACCAAATTATCATTAAATTATATTAACATTTACCACGTATTCACGGGAAACACGAGCAAAACTTACGGCCCGATTGTTTCGATGATTTAGACAACTTTGAACCGGTTGTGATGATCACCCGGTAAGTGATACACACATTGCCAACCCATCCATTCTTGGCCAACACATCCCGGATCTGTTTATAAGTTTGCGAGTTCACAGATATTACCGGATGTTTGCTGTCACTGCGACCATCATTGGCCGATTTAGACCTTAATGGATCATTTTAATGAACACGTAAATGAATGGCTTGCCGGCCGTATTCTTAATCACTTTCCGGAACCGTTTAAAAGTTTCCAAATCCACTTGTATTAAGTGTTTGGGATGTAATATTATAGAACTTTTGTCGACATCAAAGGGTACTTTGACCGCCTTATATGGCCATAACTTTGGACCTTTGTATACATTAATCTTATGTTTATTACATTGCGAACGACTAATATATGCATCAAATTCTTCATCGTTGCCATCGCTTCCGCCGTCGGAGTGTTTAGCTTTGTCTTCACACGCAATGTCTTCGCCAACCTCTTCGGTGTCACAAATTAGATCCGACTGGTCATCAGTGGCCAATTTGTGTCCATTAACCGCAGTCTTTACCATCAAATTTTTAGATACTTCGGGCACCGATTCCGGTAACTGTTGTGAGAGAAGATAATTATCATATAAATCATTATTGAATGGCGTTTTATCTGACCAAATGACTTGATCTGATCAACGCTTTCTTCTTAATCAATGACCTATAATAGTCTTCATTGTCTTTGTCCGCAACGGATTCAATGGCCCACCAATTATCACAGAGATTACCGCTAATGTCTAAATCCGCTCTCAATTTGTGATCTGTGATAATATCGTTACCGCTTTGTTGATCCGGGTTGTCATCGGTGGTCAAGTGACTGCCACTATGCGCTGACTTTAGCATCAAATTGTCGGACACTTCTATCGCCGATTCCGGTAACTGTTGTGACAAATAATAATTATTATGTATAGACTTATAGAGTAGTGATTTACTGACCGAAACATCGCGTTGGAAGCGATTCTTACTAATGGGTCGCCGATTAGTAACTGCTATGTCTTTGCCTGAATCGGATCCAGTAATTGACTGGTTCTCGTCAGAGACAACTGACGTGACCATTGTTTTGCTCGATTCTGCCGCCGATGACAGGCATATATCCACTGATTGGTCAATCTTTGGTGATATAATTGTGGTCATTGTTTGTAACTCCAACGGACAGATTTCCTGAAATGTGTCTTTTCTGTGGCGGACATCGAGTATCAGTTGATTGAGTGATAAATCCATTAATTGAATGCATATTGAGAGACGAGTCAATCCCTTCTCAACGATTGTGTCCAGAGATTGATCCGATTGTAAGCCAATGACTGATTGATTGGCCGCCAGTGAAGTCATACTCTTAGTGCTTAATAATGTCTTTGGAAAAGTATTGCTAAAAATTGATACCGACATCCCATCCGAACCCCAAGTTTTCAAATTAGTATCTGATGTCAAATCTGACGATGATTTGCGTTCAAATAACTGTTCCAATAGTTTGATTCTTCTCTCCATTACTATTATCTTAAAATCCTTTGCCTCTAATTTGTCACCAAATTTAATACCAATGCTCTGACCGTCGGATCCGCTTAAGACATAAAACACTGAACTTCTGGTCTCAAAGACAAAGTCCTGATTGAGATCCACTTCAAAGTAAATAGTCTTGAGATTGTGGTCATAGAAACGGACGAAACACAAGTCTTGTTCATCGGTTCCATCGGTGATCACACATACAATCTTATTGTGAATTCTTAGCCATAGATTAGCTGTCGCTGTCTTTGACCACAACTGGACCACTGCTGTCATCCGTGCACTGAGTCCCTGTCCGACCATTAGATGCCATAACTTAGCGATTGTCTGATGAGATAATTGATGTCCCGATGGCTGGCATTTGTGTGAATAAAACTTTTGGGCATAGTTTTCTGCCATTTATATCTCAATGAATGCTATAATGATTGAATGATTTTATTAAATAATGCTATCAATAATGAAAACCAAGTGAATAACAATTAAATGCCTTTGAATTCATTAGTTAATAGTCTGGAAAAATCCAATCATTATATAAGTTGTACACAAATATTGTTATACATTATATAACGGGTGATGAATAAAAATAATTGGTTTTTAAGAATTATAGTGTTGTATATTATAGATAGTATTTGGGGGACCATAATTAGCTTTAATATAATTTAAATACCATATATGTGATACAATATATTTATTATTTTTACCATATATGGAATTATACAAAAAACTATATAACACTATTCAACTTATGATTCATTTATAATGTTGTAATGTTCAATGAAATTATCCCAAGTATCATGATTATTTCCCAAATAAAACAATCAAATTAATTTAGTTAATAATAATCTAATTAATAATATTTTATTTAATGTATTCTAATTATGAAAAAAAGTTTTTTTTATCTATATTTAAATAGAAAATTAATTGATCTTATTTTGTAGTGTTTGAAAATTTTTTAAAATGTAAAGTTATTTTAATTACGGGTATTTATAAACGGCAAAATTAAGCTAAATATGATAATTTTGTTAGATATCTAAACCATGATTAAAAATGTAGAATTTAAATAACTGTATTAAACAATTATAATGTTACCAAAATATAATTTTAATGAAGAACTCAAAACTATTTTAAAAATTAATTAAAATGTTTTTTTTGTTGAAAAATTAGTATTAATTTAATCAAACTGTGGACACAATTACCATAAAATTTAGACAAAAACTTAAACAACAAATATTTCAATTGAAAACACGTGTCCGGCCGAGTGATGACCGATTTATGTTCACTTTTACCATCTTTTTATTGGGTTAACAACAGCCAAATTTACAGCCCGATTGTTTCGATGATTCGGACCTCTTTGAAATCATTTTGATGACCACCTGGTGATCGCTCAGCATATCTCCATATATGGCCAACACATCCCGCATATGTTTATACATTTGCGAGTCCACACATATTACAGGATCTTTGTGTTTACTGTGACCATCATTTGTTTTATTTCCCGATTTAGACCTTATTGAATCATTTGCGATAAACGCGTAGACGCACTTCAAGTCGCCCACCACTTCCCGGAACCGATTATAAGTTACCGAATCCACGGGTATTACCCGACGCTTAGGCCTGTGTTTGCGGCCATTATGGGCATCACGTGACTCATTGGTGGCCTTATGGGTATATTGCCAAAAGTTGGACCCTTGGCTAACCTTAATCTTACGCTCACTTAATAAATTCAAATATACATCAAATTTGTTGTCATCGGTTCTGCCATCGGATTGATTGTCGTTGTATTCATGGCTAATGTCTTCGCTAATCTCGTTAATGTCACTCATTTGATCCAATATGTTGTCTTTAACCGTTGATTTTGCCATCAATTTCTTCTTATTCTTAGACCTGATTGAGTCGGTTGTGATGAACACCTGGTAATTGCTCATAACTCCTCCATACATGGCCACCACATACCGGATGTGTTTATACACTTCCCGGTTCACCCATATTACCGGGGGCTGAGTTATGTCTCTGATTACCATCGGGTTATCATATAATTGATCGCTTAATTTAGACCTCAGTGAATCATTTCTAATGTAAACCCGGACTAAACTCTTGGCCCCAATCACTTCCCGAAACCATTTATAAGTGATTGAATCCACGCGTATTACGCGACTCTTGCGGTTGCGAAGCCATGATTTGTGGACATCACGTGATTTTTTGGTGTCCCTTCGGTTAAGTGGCCAAAAGCTGTACCCTTGACTAACATAAACTATGTCACTAGTTGACCATGGACCAATAAAAGCATCATATTCTTCAACATTGCCATGTCTTCGGCTATTATCTTTATTAGTGTCTTCAATGGCAATGTCTTCGGTGTCACGAATTGGATCCGAGTGGTCATCGGTAGCCAACTCATGCCCATTAACCGTAAACTTTGCCATCACTTCGAGCGACGATTCCGGTAACTATTTGTGACAAATGATAACTATTATGTATAGACTCATAGTGTAGGGAAGGGTTTAATAAGACGGTATTGAAACAATTGGTGATTTATAACTAACCTTAATATCATTGCCTGAATTGAATCCAGCGATTGAATCCATCTTTAATGTCTGGTCGTTGTTGTGTTCATCGATTACATCCATTACGTCCACTGAAGTAAACCCTTTTAATGCCATCAAACCAGAGACCTCTTGATATGTGTGTCTTCTGTGGCGGACATCGAGTATCAGTTGATTGAGTGATGAATCCATTAATTGCATGCCTTTTAGGAGTCGAGTCAATCCCTGTTCAATGATTGTGTCCAGAGTTGGATCCAATTGTAAGTCAATGACAGACCGATTGACAGACATTGCAGTCATATTCTTAGTGCTTAATAATGTGTTGGGAAAAGTGTGTCTACGGATCGGTTCGGGTATCCGATGAGAAACCCGAGGATTACTATTTGATGGCTTGTATTCAGACAACTGTTCAAATTGTTTGAGTAGTCTCTCCATTACTATTATCTTAAAATCTTTTGCCTCCAATTTGTCGCTAAATTTAATACCAATGCTCTGACCATAAGATCCGCTCAACACATAAAACACCGAACTCCTGGTCTCGAAGACAAAGTCGTTGTTTAAGTCCACTTCAAAGTAAATAGTTTTGAGGTTATGATCATAGAAACGAACGAAACACAAGTCTTGTCCATCGGTTCCATCGGTGATCACACAAACGATCTTTCTATGAGTCATTAGCCATAGATTAGCTGTCGTTGTCTTTGACCACAACTGGACAACTGCTGACATCCGTGCTCTGAGTCCCTCTCCAACCATTAGATGCCATAACTTAGCGATTGTCTGATGAGATAATTGATGTCCCGATGGCTGGCATTCGTGTGAATAAAACTTTTGGACATAAATTTGTGACATTTTGTTTCAAATAATAAGTAATAAATGTATTGATTGAATGCATTTATTACACAATTTAATAACAATTAAATGATAGTGATTTTATTCCACAGTATATTAGTTAATAGTATAGGAAAATAGTAAATAGTCTGGCAATCGATACTTTACACAAATATTGTTAAGCATTATATAACGGGTGATCAATTAAATTGGTTTGCATAATTATTATGTAGTATATTGAAGTTACTATTTGGGGGATAATAATTAGCATTAATATAATGTAAATGTGTGTTTTATTTATTATTTTTACCATATGTATGGAATAATACACAAAACTACACTATTCAACTCATGATTCATTTATAGTATCCAATGTATGAAAATGTTTTCATTTATAATAATAAATTCCCAAATAAAATTATAATTTTGTTTAATTCAATTTATGTAGATTAGGAAATGTATTTAATTATAAAAATTTTTAAATTTATATATAAATATAGAGTTGTTTAAATTATTTTGCGAACGTTAAAAAATCTTTAAAAATATAATTATTTATTTAATATGTGAGTATTTATTAGCGCCTTAATTTAATTAAATAATTTTATTTGTTATTTAAACCACGATTACAAATATAAAATTTAGATATCTATTTTAACTAATTATAATACAAACCAAATGTATACAAAAATGTAATTTAAAAAAATAAGTCAAAATTACTACAAAAACAAAATTAATTTTATTAAAAATTCAAATTAATTTTACAAAATTGTGGTCACATTTACCACGTTTTTTTAACAAAAACAAAAGCCAAATCTAGAGCTCGATTTTTCTGGTGATTTAGACCTTGTTGAAGTTTCTGAGTCGACGGTTTTGCTATCGTTGTGGACAATGTTTTCGTCCATCTCCTCTTCGATGTCACTCAGTTGATCCGCGTTGTCATCGGTGGTCAAATGGTCGCCACTATCCCCTGACTTTTGAATCAAATTGTCCGACACTTCGACCGCCGATTCAGGTAACTGTTGTGACAAAAAATAATTATTATGTATAGAATTATAGAGCAATGAATCACTAATTGATAACTAACTTCACTGTTATTAAGTACGTTAACGTTGCCATCGCTTCCGCCCTCTGAGAGATGATCGTTGCCTTCAATGGTAATGTCTTTACCGACTTTGGGATCCAAGTGGCCATCGGTGACGAATCCGTAAATTTTATCAAAAAGCTCTTCCACCAAATTTTCGGACACATTGTCTCCCTCTTCGCCAACCTCTTCGGCGTCACTAATTTGTTCCGAGTTGTCATCGGTGGCCAACTTGTTGGACACTTCGCGCACCGATTCCGGTAACTGTAGTGACAAATAATAACTATTATGTATAGACTTATAGAGCAGTTATTTACTGACCGAAACATCGCGTCGGATGAGTTTCTTACTAATCGGACGCCGATTATTAACTGCCGTGTCTTCGCCTGAATCGGATCCATTAATTGATTGGCTATCGTCAGATGATGTGACCATTGTTTTGTCCGATTCTGCCACCGATGACAGGCATATATCCACTGATTGGTCAATCTTTGGTGATGTAATTGTGTTAATTGTTTTTGATCTCTTAATTACTGATGACTTCAATGGCCATATTCTTTGAGATGCGTGTCTGGTCGTGGTATTGCGGACATCGAGTATCAGTTGATTGAGTGATGAATCCATTAATTTTATGTTTTTCAAGAGTAAAGTCAATCCCTTCTCAATTACTGTGTCTAGAGTTGGATCCGATTGTAAGCCAATGAGTGGTCCATTAGTTACTATTGAAGACCTATTTTTGGGTTTTAATGATGTCTTCGGCAGAGTATGGCTACGAATTGGTCTCGATATCCGATCCAAAAGACAAGTTTTCAAATTAGTATTTGATGGCAAATCTGGCGATGACTTGCGTTCAAATAACTGTTCCAATTGTTTGATTCTTCTCTCCATTACTATTATCTTAAAATCTTTTGCCTTTAATTTGTCACAAAAGTTAATACCAATGCTCTGACCATTGGATCCGATTAAGACATAAAACACTGAACTTCTGATCTCAAAGACAAAATCCTGATTGAGATCTACTTCAAAGTGGATAGTCTTGAGATTATGATTATAGAAACGGACTAAACATAAGTCTTGTCCATCGGTTCCATCGGTGATCACACAAACGATTTTCTTATGAGTCATTAACCATAGATTAGTTGTCGTTGTCTTTGACCACAACTGGACCACTGCTGACATCCGTGCTCTGAGTCCCTCTCCAACCATTAGATGCCATAACTTAGCGATTGTCTG
>CAJPIZ010000849.1:0-20298 GCA_905368565.1 Medioppia subpectinata | reverse complement strand
AGATCGACTCAACAACAGATACAAAATTAACTGTCAAAGAGTTGATCACTAAATCCAATGCATTGGCGATGGCTTTGGTGGCGAAAGGGGTCCAAAAGAGTGACACTATTATGACTTTCGCGGCCAACAGTATTGAACACATGATAACTTTGTTCGCGGGCGCCTTCTTGGGCACCACTCTATACCCAATCAGTCCAATCGCCAACCTCTATGAGATGGAGAGTCTATTGGAAACGTTGGGTTCTTTGGCTATCTTCACCTCCGCAGCCAAAGCCGATATCATTGCCCAGGTTTTGGCCAAAAACCAAAAAATCAAAGCTAAAACTGTTGTCGTATTCGACGGCGTCTACAATGAGTTCACAACATTTGCCGATATGTTGTCCAAAGGAAACAATCAAATGCTACCAAAGATCCCATACTTTGATGTCGACCCCAATAAAGACATATTTATAATGCTGTTGAGCTCCGGAACCACTGGTGCGCCCAAATCGCTGATGACATCTCACGTGGCTTTTAATATACAAATCCGACTATTAATTCCTCTGAAAGACCTGCCAAACAATCGGTTCGCACACATCACCCCTTTTGGGTGTATGTCTGGCTCAACATTTCTGTTTGCATTCATCACCTCTGGTGTGCCGATTGTTATATTCCGGGAACATTTCGATGAGCTTATCATTAAAGCCATCGACAAGTATAAAGTGGCCATAGTTTTCATTACACCCGTCTTCGGAACCAAACTTATTGACGAACAGATGAACAATAAGTATGACTTATCGAGTCTAAAGCTGGTCTTCACGGCCGGCGCCGCCTTTCTCTTCATTAAAAAAATTCCTGTGTCAACAATAAGTATACGATTTTGATGAAACTCGGATTCTGGTGCCTAGGAATGTGGGCCTAAATAATGAGACCAATTCCAAGATTCTAGCTGCACGGCAACTGGGTTAATATAATACATTATCATTTAGCCCAATACAAATCCGACTATTAATTCCTCTGAAAGACCTGCCAAACAATCGGTTCGCACACATCACCCCTTTTGGATGTATGTCTGGCTCAACATTTCTGTTTGCATTCATCACGTCTGGTGTGCCGATCGTTATATTCCGGGAACATTTCGATGAGCTTATCATTAAAGCCATTCTGTTCATATTTCACCGGTATCAAAAGTAATGTGGGCAGAAGCCTTGGTTTGAATAACTGCTTGTCTACTTGTTATTCATACTGAATAGCTCAGATTTCGACCAGAAGTGCCGGCCGCGGCGGAAAGCTTCACATGTCGGTCACGCTATCGTCGAGAAACATAAGCTTGACTTTAGGGAAGGTATTCATTCAATTATAAATCCTTATAAATGGGGTATAAATTAATGTAATAATTATCCAAAAAGCGTATGGAATGACCGAATTTGGTCCGACAACCGGTTGGATGCACTTAGAAGACGGACATTATATTGCGGGCAGTTTGGGCCGACCCGGACTTAATACCGAGATGAAAATCATAGATCTTAATACAGGAGAGAGTTTGGGCCCTAATATGGAGGGAGAGATATGCTTAAGAGGACCGCAAATGTTTAGCGGATATTTCAACAATCCTTTGGCCACCAAAGAAACCATTGACAGCGAGGGATGGCTTCGTACCGGAGATATTGGATATTATGACTCAGAAAAACGTTTCTTCATAAGGCTATCTGAGTTTCTTGAGTAATTTAAGTAGTGTTGTCGGCAGAGGGGCTGTCTCTAGCTCGTCAAGAATAACTGGGTGTTTACACACCGTCTCCACCGTCACCAACCGCAGTTTGTGCTCTGTGTAAGTCAATGGGTTAGGGCTTATGTCAAAGTGAAAGATGGGATGTCTGTCACTGAAGAAGAACTCACAAAATTTGTTGCAGGTTTGCCATCAAGTGATTAGTTTTAAAACATGTATGAAAAGTCTTATATCATATTTTACAGACAATTTGAATGATGCGAAACAATTAAGGGCTGGCGTTGTGTTTGTCGATCACATCCCGAGGACTACTATAGGAAAAGTCGATCGAAGATATTTCAAACAATTGATCGCCGATGAAGTGATTAAAGCCGTGTAATGTTGTCATCGATTCAATCAAACAATGAAACAAAGCTATAATTTCAATGACTTGTAGTCTATAAACCTGTTTAAAACAGCTATTATTTTCTAATTATGGACTTTAAATATATTCAAAACCCTTTTAGTTTCAATTGAAATAATTACTGGGAATTATAATTAAGACTATTCTATAGTCATTAAACTAAATCAACGCTCAAAACAAATGTTTACATTAATTAATACCGTAGTTTAAATATAATGGGAATGTAATAACTGATACCGGTATATTTTAAGAGTTTAAATAAAAATTCCTGAGAATTTCATCTGTATTTTAATTATTTTGTTTATAATCTTAATAATTATTATTCTTTATTTAAAATATAAGATAATTATCTGATGAATAAAAAATGATAATTGATAAATACTCTACAGTATATTATTTTTAATTTGTTATATAATTTATTACAACACATTTCATTTAAACATAATAATCTCAACACATATAATAATTATAAAGTCAATCATTGCTATAATATTTAATAAATAGATATTAAATATTGTTTGGATATTAATGTTGTTCATAATAAATATATCAAAGTTTTAAACTATATTTATAAATAATTAATTCAAATATAAATATGAGATTAAAACTATTAAAAAAGTATTAGCGATATAAATAGTTGTCAACTCAACAAGTTTTTAATCAGATTTTGTTTGAATATTTGTGTCTGTGTTGAAAATAGTGTTAAATTACAACATAAAACACATTTGGATTCCTATTCCGTGTTTTGACACATACTATCAGTTTGTGATAAATATTTCTTATATAACAAATCGTATGAATTGTTTGTATTGTTATATATTTTGGTTCCTTAACTGAAGCCTTGGATTCAAAGTCACCTTCAATTGTGTTTTGATTGATAGCAATGTAAACCATTTAGCAATATATTTGGCATTTAATTTGTTTTTATTGTAAATATTTAAATATATATTACTGATTGTATATAACATGATTACACGCTTATAACTAACTGTAAGCTGATTGCTAAAAGTCAAAACATTTAAATCACAATCGCTATAATACTTTATAATCACTTCTAAACTACTCCACTGTTAACACTCTTTACTTAAGAGTGTAAAGTATAAGACATTTTTGAATGGCTTTAAAAGTTTAAACTAGGCTTTCATTATTTATAAACTATTATTTTTAAATGTTTTCACGTTAATAACATTTGTAATTAAAATATGCATAACCTATTGCAAGCACTCAAATTAATTTAAGATTTTTTATCAACAAAATACATTTTAAAAATGTTATTTAAGAAACAACAACAAAATTAATTAAATGTTATGAACAAATATTAAATTTTAAAAATTATTTTTGAATTAAATTAAACATTTATTTTTACAAATAAACTATTTTTACCCCGTATGGCAAAACTATTTATTAAATATTAAAATACTGTATATTTGCATTTTTACACAGATTGTATGTCTGTCACAACTATTGCAATCAAACCTCGATATGGGTTGACGTTTGGAAACAGAAAATGGTAAATTATATCGAGTTTTGGGTTATATTTAACAACAATTTAAAATTTACAATAAATACAGTAAGTTAATGCACAGTAAGTAAATACAGTGCATTTAAAATAAAGATAATTGTTAATTTTAAGAGCTTGTATCTAAATTATAAAATTAATTTTTCTCGTTTATTAACAGTAAATAAATTAAAAGTACTATCAAAACCGTTAGTTTTAATATAATTTTTATGATATAATCACTTGAATTGATTGCTAATTGGCACAAACCTTTCAATACGTTATAGGATTTGATTATGTAATCATTTTTAATATTTCACAACTGAACAAATAAAGTAAAAAGTGACCAACCGGTGAAAACAATAAAAATTACGCTTATATTGAAGATATCTTAGAGAGGTTTGACTGCATTTTGTAATTGTATTGTAAATTTAATAAATTAAACTATATTAATATTTATTATAATTACAGACCATTTTTATTTTAAATTTTTACTTTAGCTATACTCATATAAAAATTATGACGATAAAAATAAGTTACTTCTAAATCTTAATGTATTTTTTATCGTTGAAATACTGTTTAGATCAATTATAACATAAATTATACATAATGAGTGTATTGTGTACTTTATAATAAACTTAGAATCGTTAGATTAATGATCTATACAATACAATATAATTGTATATTTATAATTTTAAGGTTAGGCAAAGATTGTCATTAAATGTCATTATTTCAAAAAGACGTTTGATTTATAACACTATTTAAAATAACACAATGAATGTCATTTAATTGTACATTAAAAGTACAGTATTCACACTTTACAAAATGTTTTACTTTATAAATTCTTAGATAATTTACTCATTTTATCACTTTCATTAAATCAGACATTAGATTAAAATTGTATAATTTGATAATTTTTTTCTAAATAATCATTACAAGGCTGAAGATATCCGTGGATTAAATTTTGATATTATGAACAAAGTTTTATAGCATTTTTGTTGCTGTTTTTCGAGAGAAATAAAGTTTTAAAAAGTTTTTAAAAGTTTTGCAAATATGAGCGAAGAATTTGTCATAAAATCAGAAAAACCATTCACTGGTATATCAGTACCGAAATCGATGTCTGAAATATTATGGAATGAATTACAAATGATTGATGAAAATAATGTCTGTATTGTAAGTATGAAATGTAATTTTAAATTTTTTTTAAATATTTAAAACTATATTATACTTAATGAGATTGAGGCCAATTCGGACACAAAATTGACAGTAAATGAGTTGATCACAAAATCCAATGCATTAGCGATGGCTTTGTTGAAGAAGGGGATCAATAAATCAGATATTATTCTTACTTTTGCCGATAATTCAATTGAATTGGTTATCGCAATATTTGCGAGCGTATGGTTGGGCACAACCGTCTGCCCAATCAGTCCCGTCGCTAATGTCCACGAAATAGAGAGCCATTTGGAAAAACTAGACTCTTTGGTGATCTTCACGTCAACAACTAAAGCCGAAATCATATCCAAAGCGTTAAAAAACGACAAAATAAATGATTGCGTAAAATTGATCACTATATTGGACGGCACTTATGATGATTACATCGATTTTTGTGAATTACTTAAACTGGGATCCAATCAACGGTTGTCAACCGTCCCATACTTTACTGTCGATCCCGTGAAAGATATATTTTTAATGTTACAAAGCTCTGGGACTACAGGAGTGCCCAAATCTGTGTTACACACACACTATGGCTACTCTTTGATAGTAAACTACGAGTGTTGGACTCCGGGAAAGAAACCTGTATTTGGGAACATAACTCCGTTCGGGAGTCTCTCGGGTTCGGGATTTTTATTTCGCTTCGTAACCTCTGGCGTACCATTCGTTATATACCGAGCGTTAAGCGAGCAGTTGATCGTTAAGAGTATTGAGAAATACAAAATCACTTTCATGTTTATAACGCCCCCATTGGGACACCGACTCATTGACGAACAACTCGTTGATAATTATGATCTCTCGAGCCTTCAATTCGTAACAGTGAGCGGAGCGGCCTTTTCGGCCACAGTTGCCAAAACACTAATCCACAAATTTAATGTTAAATTCACCCAGGGTATGACACATTAGTGCTAAATTTTGCGTTTATATATTGTAATTATCATTAAGGATACGCGATGTCTGAATATGGGTTGATAACAGATTTTCTTGAGGTTGATCCCAATGAATATGAGTTGATCGAGGGCAATTTGGGTCGACCCATAACTAACACCGAAATAAAAGTGATTGATTTGACAAACGGATCAAATTTAGGGCCCAATAGTGACGGCGAGATTTGTGTTCGCGGGCCTCAAATGTTTGCCGGATATTTAAACAACTCGTTGGCCACCAATGAAGCCATAGATAGTGAGGGATGGCTTCACACCGGAGATATCGGTCATTATGACCAACAAAATCGCTTATTCATAACCGATAGACTCAAAGAACTGATCAAATTTGGGACAAAACAGGTCTCCCCGACAGAGATTGAGCTATTTTTAGAGACACACAATTGTGTGGCAGAGGCGGCAGTGGTTGGCGTTAAGCACGAGATTGAAAGTCAATGGGTTAGGGCTTATGTCAAAGTGAAAGATGGGATGTCTATCACCGAAGAGGAGATTAAAAAATACGTTTCGGGTATAAAATGAAGTGATTTTTTAATTTAAAAAATTAATTACAATTAATACCATATGTATTGATTCAGACAACATGAGTGATGCGAAACAGTTAAGGGCTGGCGTTGTGTTTGTCGATCACATCCCGCGAACGAGTCTCGGAAAAGTGAACCGAAGATATTTCAAACAACTGGTCGATAATGAATTGATTGTTTCGTTTTAAGCAATGTTTTATATAAAATGAGCATGGTAGTAAACATATTATTAGATATTATAAGTGATTGGCATAATTATAATTACTGTTATAAGTGAAAGTCTTTACAATTTTGTCTATTTCATAATGTATTTACTTTTTAGCGTTGAAATATTGTAATTCATTTAATATTTAATATGTATTTAATAGGTATTATTTACAAATCTCGATAGCACGTGAAATATTATTCGAGTACTAATTAATCTAATTAATTGAAAATTTACTAATATATAAATTTTAAAATTGATAAAACGATTGTTAAAAAAGTCATTATTTGAAAAATGTTTTCTATAAAAAGACATTTGATTTATTACATTATATAAAATTAGTTAGATTAATTAACTTTTAAATGATTATATATTTAAAATTTTAAGATAAAACGATTGTTAAAAAAGTCATTATTTGAAAAATGTTTTCTATAAAAAGACATTTGATTTATTACATTATATAAAATTAGACAATTATTGTTGTCTACTTGTGCTGTTTATATTAATACTAGTATTAACTAAAATATACGGAATATATAAATATGTAAGTATTATATTATAGTTTGACATTTAGATTAAAGTTTATAAAACAAGGTATTTGTGGATTAAATTTCAATATTATAGGTAAAGTTGTAGTTTATTTTATTTTCGTTTCTGTTTATTGAGAAATATATTTTCGTAAGTTTTCTAAAAGTGATTCAAATATGAGCGAAGAATTTGTCATAAAATCAGAAAAACCATTCACTGGTATATCAGTACCAAAATCGATGTCTGAAATCTTATGGAATAAATTACAAATGATTGATGAAAATAATGTCTGTATTGTAAGTATGAAATGTAATTTTAAACTTTTTAAAAATATTTAATACTATATTATTAAACCACAGATTGACGCGAATTCAGACACAGAATTGACAGTAAAAGAGTTGATCACAAAATCCAATGCATTGGCGATGGCTTTGTTGGAGAAGGGGATCAATAAATCGGATATTATTCTTACTTTTGCCGATAATTCAATTGAATTGGTTATCGCAATGTTTGCGAGCGTATGGTTGGGCACAACTATCTGCCCAATCAGTCCCATCGCTAATATTTACGAAATGGAGGGCCATTTGGAAACATTGGAATCTATGGTAATCTTCACGTCAACAACTAAAGCCGAAATCATATCCAAAGCGTTAGAAAACAACAAAATAAATGATTGCGTGAAATTGATCACTATATTGGACGGCACTTATGATGATTACATCGATTTTAGTGTATTACTTAAACAGGGATCCAATCAAATGTTGCCAACCATACCATTCTTTACTGTCGATCCCGTGAAAGATATATTCATAATGTTACAAAGCTCTGGGACTACAGGAGTGCCCAAATCAGTGTTACACACACACTATGGTTACTATTTGTTAATGTCTGGCTTAACATTTTGGACTCCGGGAGAGAGACCCGTCTTTGGGAACATAACTCCGTTCGGGAGTGTCTCGGGTTCGGGCTTTTTATTTCGCTTATTAACGACTGGAGTGGTCGTCGTTATATACAGCGCTTTAGACGATCAGTTGATTGTTGAGAGTATTGAGAAATACAAAATCACATTCATGTTTATAACGCCCCCATTGGGACACCGACTCATCGACGGACAACTCGTTGATAATTACGATCTCTCGAGCCTTCAGTTCGTGACTGTCGGCGGTTCTGCCTTTTCAGCCACAGTTGCCGAGACATTGGTTCGCAAATTTAATCTCAAATTCACTCAGGGTATGAACTGAATTGAGTTGAATTAGTCTAATCGGTTGTAATTAACATTTAGGGTATGGAATGACCGAATATGGTGCGATTACAGATTTTCTTGGTTCGGATACTAATGAATTGATCGAGGGCAATTTAGGTCCACCCAATATTAACACCGAACTAAAAGTGATTGATTTGACAAACGGATCAAATTTAGGGCCCGATATTGACGGCGAGATCTGTGTTCGCGGACCGTCAATGTTTGCCGGATATCTAAACAACTCGTTGGCCACCAATGAAGCCATAGATAGCGAGGGATGGCTTCACACCGGAGATATCGGTCATTATGACCAACAAAATCGCTTATTTATAACCGATAGACTCAAAGAACTGATCAAATTTCAACGAATGAAGACTTCACTCAATTTGTTGATGTATTTGGCGATCGTTTGAAGAAAATCGAGTTCTTCTTCACGTCTTCGGCGACCCTATCGGTGGACCACTGTTTGCAACAATTGTCTCGATTTAACGCATTGGAAGAGTTGTCACTTCATTTGAACATTACTTTACAGCCATTGCGAAGACTTGACCAACAGTTTGAAGAATTGGCTAAAAAGTGCAAACAATTAACTCGTTTCCGGTTAGAAGTGGTGACAACTCAAGCCTTTCTCGACACTTTGATCACCAATGATTGGTTCAGTATTTTGGGACACTTTGTGTCAATAAAATGGTTGAGATTTGCGCTCATTTTTGACGGGAAGTGCGAACAGAAGAACTATTTGAACAAATATGTGGGAAGTGTTGAGGCGTTGAGACACTGTTCACAACTGCAACGATTATATCTAGTGATCAAACATATCAATGACCAGACATTTGACGAAATAGGCGTCCATTTACCGCAACTCCAGTCCCTGCGTCTGGTTTGCAGCTATTGTGTGATAACTGATCTCACATTCCGCTCGCTGTCAGCGCTTCCAGCGCTGCGACGGTTCGCTATTCTCGACGGTTCGTCACACGAGTGGCGGTCCATCGGCGACGACGCCGTCTGTCAGCTCATCGATAATAATGAAAGCGTTAGATCTGTTGAAATCAATTGCTTCTCGACTATCGGTTGCCAATCGATTGAGGCGTTCATCACTCGGGCGGAGACCTCTCCTCACAGACAGCTGTGTTTCGCCTTCAAAGACGACTTCAATATAATCAGCGATCTCTTCGGTCCGGAGTTTATTCCCAAAAATCTAGAGCTCAAGAGAGTAGTCATTCCAGAGAACTCTTGTTTAAAGACATTCCTTATGAGAAAATAAGTGTTAAATCGCTTTTAAAAAGTACCACTAATTGTAGTTTAATTAATAGACACAACTATTAATGCGAATCCATTTGATGTGAATCTATTGTATTTTTGAATAATTTTATGTTTACTTTACTGTTAGAAGTTTACGATTGTATAACAATTACACAACTATTTAATTATACCTATAATTACATTAATTAATGGCATTATTATTACATAATTAATACATGATTTAGTGTGATTTGAAGTCATTGTTTCAAAGTTTTGTTTCGTAAAATGATTTTACTAAAATCCTACATTTTATTTACCCTAATAAATGAAATAATTATTATTACTACATGTTATAAATGAAAATATTTTTAAATGTTATTAAAATAACACTAAATTTAATAATAAATAAATAAATGATTTTACTAAAATCCTACATTTTATTTACCCTAATAAATGAAATAATTATTATTACTACATGTTATAAATGAAAATATTTTTAAATGTTATTAAAATAACACTAAATTTAATAATAAATAAACGGTTTAGTTTTTAAGTGAAAAGACTTTTAATTAATTAAATATTTAAAGTTATAACTATT
Source organism: Medioppia subpectinata (assembly GCA_905368565.1). Classification (NCBI taxonomy): domain Eukaryota; kingdom Metazoa; phylum Arthropoda; class Arachnida; order Sarcoptiformes; family Oppiidae; genus Medioppia; species Medioppia subpectinata. The sequence continues at coordinate 10,199 of CAJPIZ010000849.1, read as the reverse complement.
GCCTATATTTGCCGGCTATTCCTCTTCAGTCACAGGTATTCACGAATTCAATACTGAATTACATTATATGTGAATGCATTGCAATTTATACTTAAACACTGTAACGCATGTGGAGGGGGTGGAGGGCTGGGGGTCCTATTAAACGAGTGTTTGTATACTATATTTTGTGCAATACTTTTGACGGGCAATAATAAAGGGTTGGGTTTAGTAATGATAACAGTGTTTATGAATAGCGACGACTAAATAACGTCAATAAAGTCATGTGTTTTTCTGTCATTTAAACGATTTTTGTTATGAATTTGTGTTTTGATTGCAATTTATTTTGTAATTAATAAACAAATGAATTAAAACTGCGGCCAAACATGTCTTTATTTCCCGCATATTCTTCTTCAGTGGCGACCAATTCATCGGTGGTTAAGACCGAAGACAAGAAGACGACCGGCGATGACAACAAGGATTGGCTTTCGTTCAAAAGTTTTGACGACAAGAAAGTGATTGAATTGAATGAAGAGGTGATTGAAGTGAACGAAGAGGTGATTGTGTCGACCGATGGACGCAATGACCGAAGAGATCACAAAAGAGACCACAAAAGGGATCGCAAGAAGAGATCAAAGAGTCGTAAGAGTCGTTGCCATCGATTGGCGAACAGTTTGTTTGGAAATGTGTTTAATGTTTATTGAATTGTGTTTCAGACGAGAGATCAAAGTCGAGGCCAAACCACAGAAGACACGACTCGTTGTCGTCGACCACTAGTTCTCACAATATTTCCCAATTGTTGGCGAAGAAGACATTCATTGAAGAGACGGGTCTTTCGCCGCAAAACGCGTACAGAATTGACACCAAAAGAGACTCAAATAATTTGGCGTTTAATTCATTGTATTATAAAAATGTCGCGAATTATGAGAAAAACAAAACAATTAATATATCGAAGAGAAAAAGGCATCAAAACGACGGTTTGTCTCACATTTTGTAGTTTTTTTTGCATTCAATTATAAATTATTTGTATTTTATTTTGTTTTCAGATTCTGTCAAAAATCATAAGAAGAAGAAAATGAGATATTTTTCACTCGAAAATCTATTATTACTGAAGAAGAGTCTCAAAGAGTCCACAGATTTGTCGAAACCAGTGATGAGACCAATGAGAGAACCGTTAGATTTCATTGCAATTAAAGCCAATCAACCTTTCAGTCAGTTATTGACGACTCAATCAAACACTAATCCATCGAATCCTTTGGGAGTTTACGACACGAAGACTGCTCTTTGGTCTGAAGGAAAGGGAGGTTTAGATGATATCCCTATTCCTGAGTCGACTCTCAAATTCCAGTCAATGAAAGACAAAACATCTAAAAATGGTATTAAAATTATATTTATGTTTTGAAAGACATTTAAAATACATTTTGTTTTGTAGAGACAATTGGCGCGAATCGATGTCCGACTCGTGAGCAATATATTTACGATAAAACACAAGAATTTAACGCATATTTGAGAGACAATGAATTGGATGTCGAGAAATGGCTTCAATTCATAGCATTTCAGGACAAATGCGTGGAAACGACGGATCATTTGAAAGACAAAATCGATGGCAAAACATATGATGTGTTTATTAATGAGAAGAAACTTTCCATTTGTGAGAAAGCGTTAAGTTTTAATTCGCAATCAATTGATCTGTTGTTATGTCGACTCGAAATTGTGTCCAATATTTGGGATTTCGATAAAGTGGTCAAAGAGTGGAAACGTTTAGTCTTTTTATATCCAAATTCATTAGAAATGTGGAGAAAATACATGCGATTTACTCATCAAAACATAACACAATTTAAAGCATCAAAAACTTTGAAAGTTTACGAGAAATGCATTGAAATGCTGTCAAAAATGTTGGAAAAGACTTTTATAAGTCATTCGCCGCCCAAAGACTTGGAGAGAGAATTGGTTTTAATTCTGAGCTCTTATTCGCGATTTCTCTTAAGTATTGGACAAACGGAGAGATCTATTGCTATATTTCAGGCATTAATTGAATTCAATTTATTTACTCCGAGTTTATTGACGTTTGAAATGTCTGTTCAGGTATTCAATCATTCAATCAATTGTTTGTTTTTCATTATGTGTTAAATATTTTATATTTAATGATAGGATTGGAAATCACTGTTTGAGCCGTTTTGGGACAGCGGTTGCCCTCGTTTTGGGGAAAACGGATCCATCGGTTGGTCTCAAGTGATGGCTAAGAAAAATGTGGGAAATAGTGAACAAATGGATCCACAAATCGATTCTCTTATCGATAAAGAAGAGAATCAAATCATTTCAGAGAAAAGTCATAAGAATATCGTTTGGCTTAAGTTTGAATTATTGAGACAACGGTTCCATTGGCTTCCGGTTCGCACTGACACTGACATCGACGACACGGAAAGGATTGTCTCAAGTGATGATGTAATCGATGTTTTGGTTAGATTTCGTGAGACAAACACTAAATACTTTTTAGTGAAACAATTTCTACGCTTTCTATCAGTGATTGACTTTAAAAGTGATGAAAATGTGTTTAAAAGTGATGACTGTTTTGAGCCAATTGTAGGAATCCGACTGAAAAGAGAAGTAAATGGCGAAAATGGCTTTAAGATACCTTTGCTTTGATAATAAGTTTTGTAGAAATTCAGTTCGCAACTCAACAAAACGCCGCTTTTATTTACACTAAAACAAAATGAAACCATTCAATACGAAAAGAGCAGAACTGATGGCAGAATGAGTGCCAAAGAAATGCGAAAATTCAAAACATCTTTAAGTCAAGCGTTGAGTTGTTTTGCGGCGAAAATAAATGTGATTTTGTTTTACTTTGGATTCAATACGAAAAGAGCAGAACTGATGGCAGAATGAGTGCCAAAGAAATGCGAAAAATTCTCAAAAACTTCTTAAGGGATGAGTTGTTCCGAAACGATCTGAACGTGTGATCAGAATACGTGTCATTCGAGTACTTATTGGCTAACAATCAAACCGAAGGCCGAAAAACAGATGTTTTATTTATATTTACAAATATTATTAGTAAATAGTCGACAAAATTCTGGTCAATCGTTAAAACATATGCGTTTAGTACTGAACAGAGCACTGGATTCATATCCAAGTGATCAACAATTTGTGTCTCTATTCGTGAACATAGAGTTCATGTCTCATGTGTTTTGTCGGATGAGAAAGTTTTTCGCCAAAACATATCAAAGCGTACGAAACCAGAAGAATAGTCACCACAAGTGTTGAAGTGATTCAAGTGTTTTCTAATTGATCTCATACTCAGAAAAACATCATTTCTTACAATTATCTGTGATTTTAATCATTTTTTGCCAATTATTTACAATTAGTTTTAGTTTTGGAAAATAATTTTTAAAGTGATTTTAAAATTGAATGAAGTATTTCTTATGATTTAATATTTATTTCTTGACATTAAACTTGACATTCATTTTATTTATAATTGTTATTAAAAACTATTTGTGTTTGAATGACAAATAATTGAATTAAATTCAATGACAAATACTAATAGTAATATATGATTTAATATTTATTTCTTGACATTAAACTTGACATTCATTTTATTTATAATTGTTATTAAAAACTATTTGTGTTTGAATGACAAATAATTGAATTAAATTCAATGACAAATACTAATAGTAATAGTAGTCACTGAAAGTGTTGTCACGTCTTAAGCGAACGACTCTTCACTCAATTGATAATCACGTGATTATTGTTTACACTTTTGAATGCGTTTTTTGGACACAATTTTGTGAAACAATTAGTTTTTTATGATTTAATATTTATTTCTTGACATTAAACTTGACATTCATTTTATTTATAATTGTTATTAAAAACTATTTGTGTTTGAATGACAAATAATTGAATTAAATTCAATGACAAATACTAATAGTAATAAACTGCTCGCATTATTTTCATAGTGTTATGCTCAAGCATTGACAGTGCATTGAATCTGCTTATCGCTCACATGTCTGGCTACTCACACCACTGCTCAGTAGTGCTGCTTATCGATTACAGTCAGTATTGCATAACACTATGAAAATATTGCGAGCGGTTTAGTAGTCACTGAAAGTGTTGTCACGTCTTAAGCGAACGACTCTTCACTCAATTGATAATCACGTGATTATTGTTTACACTTTTGAATGCGTTTTTTGGACACAATTTTGTGAAACAATTAGTTTTTGCTAAATATTAGTCAAATGTTTGGCACATTTGCGAAGGGAATGAAGGGATCAGTTGTGGCCATAAGTGGTGTAATGAGGAGACAATGGATTAGGAAATACAACTCATACATAGAAACGGAACAATTGATCCACACTTTGGATAGAAAGGCATTCATTGAAGACCTGAGCGATGCCGACAACTGTTGGTATTCTTCATGAGATTGATTGCTATTATAATGATTGTCACAAAACCCATAGACTTAAGCCATGAGTCGGACGTCTCGCTATTGAATACCAAATACTTTACCGAAGAAACGTTGGAACTATTGAACGCCCGATTCAGACAAGGATTCATTGGTGGACACATCGGTGGACACACACACAAAGACACCGGTATTTGTCTCATAGAAAACACAATTGATTTGATATTATAATCAGTGATTGACTATTCATTTGTATCCCTCTTAACACATGTATTGGTTACGCATTTCAGACAATATACCGCTCTATATATCAAAACCTGGCATTCATTTCACGTCCCAATCGTTGCGTGAATTGCGAGAAACGGCCCGAAGTGTGGCCAACAAAGAGTTCTACTTTTATGAGACCGTTGAACACATTGTCAACGACGACATCGAGGAAGAGAACCGGAAGAATAAAGTGGAACAGTTTGTGGACACTCTGTTTCGGATGCCATTGTTTGAAGCCTTTAGACTCTATAGACGTTTCAGTCTTCCCATACGTCTCGACACTTCTAATGAGGTATTCGTAAAATGTGTCAATAAAAGTGTTGATTATCACAACGAATATCATATTGTTTCCAAGGGATGCGTTCGGATGGCATGTGTTCCCGATTTTGTCGTTAAGCGAAACGATCGCTTTGTATTGAATATTGAGGTAAAGGCCGATAAATGCCCACAACTGCTGGACCGGGATGTGTGCCAAACGGTGGCTCAGGCCGTGGCCTGCGCTCAGCACAACCGGGCAAACAGTGAGAACCCATATCTCGCACGGCATCACTCGCTTCTGATCCGCGGCACACACTTTCACTTTTTGGCCGTTGAAGTTAGTGAACAATATTTGCGTGAATTGAGTGGCAATTGCTCTGACAGTGACAGCGACGCCAATACACCCGTATAATTACTTTCATAGCTTCATATAATCGTCTACAGATTATTTTCTTATTTAAGATTTTCAATGCTAACGACAAACATATTACCAGTACCTATATTGGGTGTTTACTGTACGCCTAATACTCATATTTGCATCACTTTTGCTTATGATGAGTCAAGTGTTTTAGCGCAAACATTGCGTACAGTTAACACTCAATACAAGCACATAGCATAGCATTGAAAATCTTAAATAAGAAAAATCTTAAATAGAAAAATTTACTGTTTATTAATCCAATGTTTTTCTTGTATTTACAGTTAAATATATACCGTCTGAACGATAGAGCACTCGATTTCTGTGACCCCAACGACAGGCGCGTAATTCTGGACACACTTTCCTTTATTCGTAATTTTTGATCATTTGATTGCCATTTAATTGTATTATAAAATGTCGCGAATTATGAGAAAAACAAAACAATAAACCGAAGAGAAAAAGGCATCAAAACAACGGTTTGTCTCACATTTTGTTAAGATTTCTTTTCATTCAATTATAGATTAATGTATTGTTTTGTTTTCAGATTCTGTGAAAAAATCATAAGAAAACTAAATGAGATATTTTTGTGATTCAAATCATTTTTTACATTATTTACAATTCGACTATTTTTGACTAAAAAATTATTCATTTCTCAAAATCAAATTCTTTGCATTTATTACAAAACATGTTTTTCTAAACATTTTTATTTTATATTTGAAATTAAATTATGTTTCAATTTATATTAAATTTTTAAAATTTGTGATCAATTGTTGGATAGCATTGCAAAAACACTAAGGCTTGACATCACATCCAAATAGTGATAAATATTGTGCCAAACTTTGAGTTAAATTTGGTTAAATTAACTTTGTAAGATTGTAGTGAATTTAATTCATTGTTAAATAATTTAATTCGCGTTTAATTTCAAATGTTTTAATTAATTGCAATCATTTAAACTTACATGTAATTTATTATACATTGACTTATATTTTGATACAAATTATATTTTCGTCGATACTTTTATTGTATCGTAAAAACTGAAAAATCAATTTATTATAAAAATTAATAAATATTTGACTTAAAAAGTATTCAATAAATATTTATCAATGAGTTATTTAAACAACGATTAAAAACTTGTTAACAAGTATTGGATGTTATAATGAGTTAAAAACAAAAATTATGTCTAAAATAGAGGTAAAAACACAGTATTTAACTACCGATGGGTTGGAAGTGGGGGTTAGGGTCTGAGGACTGGTAAGGGATGCGCTTCGGTATTGAAGACCCAGTCGTCCAATGAGATCAAGTCGTCTGAAGAGAAGATTAGGTACAAGTATTTGAGTGTTTCGGCTAAGAAGAAGGTCTGCTGGACGTCATCCTTAGCCGAGTGGACATCACTTGTGTTTCGGATACCGGAGAAGCCGTAGTCAGTGCGACAGTGAGTGTTGATAGCCTGCGCCGCACTCCAGGCGTAGTCGCGGAAGCGCTGGTCGTGAGTCAGTCGCCACATATAGAAGTAACTCTCGACCACTTCGGGCCTCAAGATGTAGTACTTCTCGTATTGGTTGATAGCAATGGCTTCAGCCGTTTCGGTGAAGTAGAAGGCCTCGGGACCGATGCCGGTGGCCGTCCGGCCGTACGACTCGGCGCACGTGTCCGTCAGCGCCGCCGCCAAAGCCATGAAGTGGTCTTTCGTGCGGCGATCGGAGGCGTGAAGAGCACCCAAACCAAACATTCCGCCCGTAAAACAGGCCAAGTGTTCCATCTTATGCTCCAAATGACCATAACTTAGTTTCGCCAAATATGTCAACCCTTTCTGCGCCGACTTCTGCACCAATTGCTTGTCTACGGCCGCAATCGCCTCGTTATACATCTTGAGCGCCAACTTATCGGTGCCGTTGGTCTGAACCCAAGACTTGATGAGATACTCGTAGAAACTGTCGCCCAGCGCTCCCATCGACACCTGGTCTTCGCCGCCCCACTGCCCGGTCAATGGGTTCACGTAATTCAAGTACAGGCCGTCGTGTGGTTTCACCATTTGGTCCATAAACTGACGCACTTTTGTCACTTTGTCCGCATATTTGGGATCACCGGTGGCTGCGCTCAGGTATACAAACTCCAAGTGCTGGGAACCCAACTCAGACAGTATTGAACAGCCGCCAGAAGCCCAGCCGTAGTTCTTGGCCTTTCCTGTCTTCGGGTTGACCAAAGCCAACGGCAAACCTGTTTGCGTGTTATACGCGGGCAGCATATGGTCGGCCACTTCCACAGCCTTCTGCAAAAACACGGCATCGTTGGTGAGTCCGTACGCCGACAGGAGTCCGCCCACGAATCGGATCACTGTCTCGAAGACAGACACGTCTGCGTTGACAGCACTCATATCAAAACTCGTCGCCACCCAATCCCTGGCCGTCCGGAACTCGTCGGTCATATTCATGATGTAAAGCGTGGACAGGGAGTCGACAACAGTAGCGCCCAGTTTAGAGTCGCCGCCGAATATGTCGGACGTGTGTCCGGTGTGTGAGACGGGCTTCAGCTCGTTGTGACCCCAGGCGTACTTCACATAGTTATCCCACGAGTGTCTCATCATATCCTTCACGAAATCGCGTCGCTCTCTCACCTTCGGGTCCGGATCGTCGCCCGACGGCAGCGGCACTGCTTTCACACCACTGGTCACCACATCTCCGGCCGATTCTTTGCCATCACTCGCGTCTCCAGTGATAATGGATTTGATGCCTTCATTCTTATAGACTCGGGCTTTGGTTGTCGTCGACGGCGACGACGGGTCGGTCGTGTCGTCCGTCAGAATCGACGGCCAATTTCTTTGGACAAAATCGGTTGAGGACTGGATTTGTGGCATAAATACATAGCAGAGAAGGCTTAGCGTCAGTAGTATTGAGATCGCAATCAAAGGCACGTATTTTTTCAATAACTTCGCGAAAGGAAACGGCTTTTGATAATATGTCGGCAAAAGGCTCTCATTTCCAGACATTATTGCCGTAACACTTAGTTTGCGTTCAAATTTTATTTCCACTAAATTATGCGTTAAATTTAATTATATTTTCACTACAAATGAACACAACATTCACTTATTTATGACAATTACAGCATTAAATGAAATAAATATGGATTTCATAGACAAAAAGACCCAAAAAAAAATTCACACAAAAATTTCACAACACTTGAAGAGCGATAAGAATCGATTGTATGGTTCGTATGGTTGGTATGGTTTGCATACGTGTAGTGAAGTGAACGTGATTTACAAATATTGTTTAATCACTTGTTATTTTTCGACGAGTTTTGCATTAATTTTTTTGTACAAATCACTTGTTTTTTAAGCCGACGACGACTACGACAACGATCACAGACTCGTTCGTCAATCTCTCACTCACTCTCACTGTGTGTTTCTGGTTATCAATCAAAATACCAAAACTACTATTAAATGCGAATAAAATTTTGTGATTAATTTCAACGATAACATAGAGGGAGAGGGAGGGAGAGAGCGATAATACTGTGCTGTGTTTGCAATGTATATATGAACTGATTTTTCTATACTTTTTGCAAACGTAATGGAAAACTGCTAAATTATTCACTGCTGTTTGACTTGTAATTAATGAATTCAATCGCTTTTATAAATATTATTTTCATTTAATATTTATATTTGTATTTTTGGCATTTCTTTCCTTTCCTTCGCAAACATATTTGTTGATCAATTGTTGAGCCGATTATACGGTTGAATACATAGCCAGGGCTATCATCATTACCATCATAAGAGTGCCAGTAAGAGTGTCATGGTCCTTTGGGTTCTGTGGGGGCATTGAAGGCATATAATCACTTAATTACTAGTTACTATATATGCTATGTTGTACAGTACAGTACAACATGTTATTTATATTAAATAAATTAGTGAAATATTGAATATATTTGTGTGGTTTAATGTAAGGACACGATTATTATACAACTATTATAACAAGTGTTTTACGTATAATTAATGGCATATTTCTATTATCGCTAATATTTCTGTTATATTTGTTAATATGGGAGCGAAAGGAAGTGTTGGAAATAATATAAATAGCAATTCTGTGGACATCTTTGGTATAACTAGTGATTAGATCCCAACGAATGATAAAACGCTTAACGACTGTTTAAACAACAAATTTTTATATACATTTACATCGATATTGATATTTAATACATTAATTTTCATAGCAATGATTGTAAGAAATATTTACATTACAAATGGGGAGTCAATGAAAAAAGTTATAAAACATATTCAAAAATCTGATCAATAAAAATATGCGTTTATTTCCTTTTGTATTATTTGTTTTATAAAACATTTGTATTGAATGAACTGTTTTTAAAACAATTCATTTATTGATGGATATTATGTAATATTATTTAAAAACTTTTGTTACACTTTTTTGCATAAATTAATAATAAAAATTTGAGAGGTTATTAACATATAAATGTTTTAATCCCAGAAATGTGGTTTTTGTCACTAATTTTAAGGTTAAGAATATAAATATATAAACAGATTAAACAATACATTTGTACTATTCTTACTTATATGCTTTTAAGTTTTTAATTTAAAGCTAATATGTAAAATATTAAAATAAAGAACATTTAATTTAATTATAAAATATATAAATTTAATAATAAATGAAACAATTTCTAAAAAGTTTAAATTTTAGTATAAAATACAATAAGCAATTGTCAATAACCTATTAATTACTACAGCATTACAAAAGTTATGGCATTATTATATAATTCTCGAGAATCTAAACAATTAAATTGCACTCAATTTGAAATGAAATTAATTCAAATTGAAATTATATTTGGGTTGACGTGAGAGTGGAGTACTCTATGGAAGAGGAATGCCATCAGTGGTGCCGA
>CAJPIZ010000848.1:0-20310 GCA_905368565.1 Medioppia subpectinata | reverse complement strand
TTAACCATTGCTGTATGTTTTTCGTGAGGGTAAAAGTTTTTTGCGCTAATAATGTTTATACAGTATAACATGTTATGTAATATAAATGTCAATACGATTACAAGTGAAAGCATATTATAATTAATTTTGTTTTACGGGTCGTTTCGCTTAATATATAACAATAGATACTATGAATTGTTTGAGATTATGATTTATTAATTGCGTGTAAAATGATATGAAAACATGTTTAATATATCTATGATTTGATTTATTTTTGTTTTCTTGTCAACAGTTTTGGTTTTAAAGGGGAATGAATTTGTGGGTGTATTTGAGAGATAAGTTTGCGAAAAACTTTAACTTATGTAAAGTACTTTACATGGTATTGATTGAAAATAGTCTGGAGGGTTTTGTGCCCCCGAAATATAATGTAGTATTTTATACATAATTTTGATTAAAATATTGTAGTTGTAGTAAAAACTAATTTTAAGAATATTGCTATTTTTAGTTATAATTATTATTTATGAAAGTTTGTGCCCAATATTTATACACTATCACAGAATTGAATTGCATTTAAGTACATGAAATAAAAGTTATATTTATATTATATAACTTACAAATAGATGTTTTAAAAAATAGGTTTGAAAAATGTAATTGAATTTATAATTAAAATTTTCCGGTCCGATGGCTGATGTAATTATCTAGATAATATAAATGTAATGCTATAAGTTATAAATTAATAGATATTTAAATCTGTTTTAATAAAAATAAAATACACTAGTACTTAATTATTTATAGTACTAAATAAGTTAGGTACACTATATCATAATTGTAATCAAAATGCACTTTAGTTTCAGATAATTAATAAATTGTTATTTAAAAAAGTTATACAGTATTTTTGATTTAACAAAATAAAACTATAAAACTAAAAATGTTTGTGTTAAATATTAATTATATTTAAATATTCATTTATCTTTAGTATGTTTTGACTTTAAATTACAATTATTAATAAAAATATTTACAAAAATTCAGACAACTTTACAAAAGAGGATTAAAATAGTTTGCACTTAAAAAATATTTTAATAATGAGATATCATTTACACCTTAAGTGATGTGAACACAAACATCTGATCCTCTGATAAAACATTGATAATCGTGTTATTTGAACATATTTTCATAAATTCACAATAAGTAACAAAAAACACTTATAAAACAGCGATTATAATTAAAGTCAATTAAAAAAACTTGGTAAAAATTATTGACAACCAGTTATTTGTTTTCAATTGTTATCGACGGTCAGAAAATGTTGGCTAATTTTGGGATAATTTTACTGGTGTTGAGTCCAATAGTGTGGGGTTTGGACCGCAAACAAGTGGTCGATTACGCTGTGAAACAATACACAAAATTAGACAAAACACTGAAAATCGGTTCCCAATACCCGAACGATGGTTCCCCGGAGTCCAGCACTTGGCGGACAACACCGGGCGTTAAGGACCAGTGGACGGCCGGCTTCTATCCGGGAGTTCTTTGGCAACTATACGACTACACGAAGAATGAGGAGTGGAAACGGTTGGCCATTAAGGCTACTGACGGCCTATACGAGGATCAATTCAAGACCGACTCTCACGACATCGGGTTTATGATAATGTGCTCGTATGGCAAGGGATACGAGTTCACCGCCAATGAGACCTATCCTAAAGTGATTGTCACCGCCGCTCACAGTCTGGCCAAACGGTTTAGCCGTAAGTATCGCTACTATTATATACCATGATTTTAATAATATGACTGCACCCTTAGCTATCGTTGGTTGCACGCGGTCGTGGGGCGCCGACTATGTACACCATCTGCCCCTAAAGGGCCAATTCCTGGTCATTGTGGACAATATGATGAATCTGGAGCTATTGTTGGAGGGCTGGCGACTGTCCAACAACCAAACCCTCTACGATATGGCCGTCTCTCACGCCAACCGTACGCTCAAAGAGCACGTCCGACACTCCGACTATAGCAGCTATCATATCGTGGCCTTCAACGAGACTACCGGTGCTGTGATCCGTCGCTATCAGGGCCAGGGCTATAACGACTCGAGCACGTGGTCCCGCGGCCAGGCGTGGCTCGTGACCGGCTTTACCATGGTCTATCGGTACACAAAATCCCAACACTTTCTGGACGCCGCCCAACGATTGGCCAACTATTACATCGATCACTTGCCCGCCGACGGTATCGCCCCCTGGGATTTCAATGTACCTCACGATAAGCACCCGTATATACCGCGAGACTCGTCCTCCGGAGCGATAGCCGCCTCGGGTTTGTTTGAACTCTACGGCTATACCAAGAATGACAGGTATCTGAAGACAGCGAAATTGATTGTGGAGTCATTGGCCAGCAGTAGATACCGGGCCGATGGGAACCCGGCGTACAAATTACCCGCACTTATAGTGAACGGCACGATATCGGGTCCCAACGCCCAGAAGGGGAAGTCCGATGTGGCCCTCACTTATGGCGACTATTACTTCATGAATGCACTCAAATATTTTGCTTAAAGTTGTTTTTGTAATTGATGTTTAAATGGTGATTAAATTAATATAAATATCTTAAATATTGGTTGTTTTATCTGGTTAATATCTACAATTGAATCAGTATTTGTACATTGCACAACACTGTAATGTACATTGCGCACTATTGTGTCCTATTTTACATTTATAAAGGATATTAGATATGGAAGTATTTTGCAAACAACAAGGTTGTTTTAAGGAATAATCTAGTTGATATAAGAATTGTTTTTAACAATACGTGTATTTATCTGTGAATTATCACTATATACTGCTCTCGAAGGGAACAGTTCAGTGATAATGGATGAGACAATTGGCACATTCTATGAGAGGGATTAACACAATCGTATAGATTAACCATAATTAGATAATGATATTCTGTGTGTTTATATTTAAACAGCTTATTATCACAAAACTTATTAAATAATAATTGAAAGTGCATTTAAAAAACACACAATGATTGGCAACAAAATACTTTTAGCAATAGTTGTATTGCCATTGGTTTACGGCTTGAGCCGCAAAGAGTTGGTCGACTTCGCGGCCAAACAGTACCACAAAGCTATCCAACACATACAGACCGGTAGCCAATACCCAGCGCTGGGCCACACGTGGTCTGACCACTGGGATCAGGTGACACCACCGGTGCAGAACCAGTGGACGGCTGGCTTTTACCCGGGTGTATTGTGGCATTTGTATAACTACACCAAGAGTGATGAGTGGAAACAGTTGGCCATCCGGGCCACCGACGCCATGTACGACGACCAGTACAACACGTGGCAGCACGACGTGGGCTTTATGATCATGTGTTCCTACGGTGACGGCTATGCCTTCACGAAGAATGCCAACTATCCCAAGATTATCATCAACGCGGCCAACCATTTGGCCAAACGATTCAACGGTATGTATAGTATAGGTGTTGTTTATCTCATGGCATGTCTTTGTTAATGTCTGTTATGAATGAACTCCCGGCGCAGCTAAGGTCGGGTGCACTAAATCGTGGGACACATCCAACCCAAACGACTTTCTGGTGATTGTGGACAATATGATGAATCTGGAGCTACTGTTTGAGGGCTGGCGGCTGTCGGGCGACAAAAAACTATACGATATGGCCCTCTCGCACACCGAAGTGACCATTCGGGAACACCTGCGCAAAGACTACGGCAGTTTCCACGTGGTCAATTTTAATCCCCACACCGGACAAGTGACTCGCAAATACACGGCCACCGGCTACGCGGACTGGTCGACGTGGTCACAGGGCCAGGCGTGGCTCGTGGCCGGCCTCACAATGGCTTACCGGTACACCAAAGCCGATCACGTACTGAAGGCTGCGGAGGGAGTGTCCAACTATTTCATCGACAACTCGCCCGCAGATGGTGTCCCCCTCTGGGACTTCAACGTACCCCACGATCCGCAACACCCGTACATACATCGGGACAGTTCGGCGGCCAGTATAGCGGCCACCGGTCTCATCGAGTTGTATGGCTTCACGAAGAATGTTAAGTATTTGAATGCTTTTAATAAGATTATGGATTCGCTGAGCTCTGGCGCCTATAGAGCTAATGGTAAGCCCCAGTATAAAGTGCCGGCCCTTATAGTCAATGGCAGCACTGATAGGAATAATTACGACACGGCTTTGATTTTTGGCGATTATTATTATATTAAAGCATTCAATCATTTGGTTTGAATTGTTTGATTGGTTTGTAATATGAGTTTATTATTAAAAGTTTTGTTTGAATAAAGTAATTGTTTTGTTAACTTAATTTAGTGGTCAACTAAACTATTGTATTCATAGATATCGATGTAATTTGAATTACTAATAAAAATCAAGTATAATAAGTGGTTGATAAGAATTATTAAAATTAATTTATAAGTTTAATTAATCAATTAAAGTGTTTATAAATTAACTATAACGGTAATATTATTTTATAAAGTGTTAAAGTTACGTTTCTATACTGTAATAACTTTAGTGGTTTTCAATTGATCCAAGAGATGAATATAGCATTTAAGACATAGTGTTCTTCTCATCTAATGGCAAATTCTTGGTCTCAAATAGAAATAAACAAATGGTTAATTTAGACAAAGAATTTGATTTCATTTATCATATAATCCACAAAATTGTATGCTTTTTTGTGTATTGTTAAAAAGTGGTTACAATTTAAATTTTATATTGTTATTTAAACTCTAAATTATAAACTTAAACTAGATTAAAAATTTAACAAACATTTAGTGTTAACAATAATTAGTTATTTAAAAAACGATTAAAACGGTTAGTATTTAACCGTTAAAACTGTTATTGAGTTTAAACTGATTTAAACTGAAATTCACTGAAAACTTCTTCTAATTTATTGAAACACTTCTCAAAACCCAATCCAAGACTTGTATTATCTGTGAATTGAATCCATAAGTGATGTGTCGATGGATTTGTTGTTGTCTTGGATTTTGTGATAACAAAGAGAAGCAAAAGAAGAAAATGAAGTCAACGAAGAAATTGAGCGATAAATCAATGAAACCTTCGCTTAAAAGGGATGACAAGAAACCCGTCGACAAGACCTCATCCAAGAAAGTGGTGACAGAAGTGAAGACAAAAGTCGAGACAAAGACTGACAACAAAGTGGTGGACAACAGAAGAGGCGAAGAGACGGCCAAACGAATGACAGAAACCATTTCTCCGAAGGAAACGACATCTTATTATCCAAATGACAGAAAAGGGGGGAAAGAGTCGTCCGATTGGTCGGCATATCTGGTGAGGACAGCCGTAGAGAACCCCAAACTCATCACAAAATATAGGATTCCGAACAATCGGTTTAAGACAACCGATAAATTGATGGCAGAACTCGGCTATACATTTGGCCAACAGTTAGGAAAAGGAGGCTTTGGTTTAGTTCACAGAGTCTTTAAGACCGGAACTAATGAAGTGATGGCCTGTAAACAGATCCAAATCAAGACCGAGAAGACGGAGAAAATGGAGAGGAGTCTCATGCATGAAATATATGTCCACAAAAAAGCAAAACATCGGTACATTATTGGACTCTATGACCACTTCCTCGTCGATAACGACAACCAAAAGATCGCTTATTTGTTCCTCGAGTTCGCCGACGGATTCACTTTACAGGAAGAGATCGAATTCGGGCCCTTCGAGAACCGAAAGGCCCGAAGATATTTGGCACAAATGGCGACGGCTTTAATGTTTTTACATCGTCTAAAGATCGCACACAAAGACCTCAAACCGGAAAATGTATTATTAGTTACGAACCCGAAGACCGGCGAGTATGACATCCGCATCAGTGACTTCGGTCTCTCACAGATGGTGTACAGAGAGGAGAAGGCGGTCATCAGAAGTGGTCACTTCGGGGGCACTCGAGACTATATGGCGCCCGAAATCATACGACAAGATGTTTATAAAGATGAGGCAAATACTCCGGCCTTAGAGTACAGTCCATTCATAAGCGATATGTGGGCTCTCGGGGTCTGTCTCTACAAAATGCTGACGCAATCGCTTCCGTTTAACTCTTCAGATTCGGAGGTTATGTTAAAAAGTCAAGAGAACAAGACTTGGAAGAAGACAATCAACGACAACCGTCTGGCGAGGGATAGAGTGGACAAAAGTGCCTTCGATTTGCTTAAGAGACTTCTGGAGTACGACATTCGCTATCGATTGGATCCGTTCGGTCTCTTAGATCACCCCTGGATTCGAGATCTCATCGATTGGTCTTTACTTAAAACAAATGAATAATTTTTATCTAAAATTCTCATATATTTTGGCCACAAATTCAATGATAAATATTAAATTTGTTTAATAAAAATATAAATCTGTTTATTCTGTGTTTAATATAAATTTTGTGCGCTTAACAACACATTTTGCTTATAAACCTTGTTTTAATTTGCGTTATAGAGTGTGTTATTTAGTGTTTATTCTCATTAAATATAATTAAATTTTATGAAATGATATTTTCGGCAGTATTTTAATTGTAAACGAGTTGTGCTAACTCTTGTGTTCGGGTGTTTTATTTTACCATTTTTGTTGATACGTTCAGAATATAATCTAGTTGTTCATACAATTTGGTAGTATTATATTAATTAATTAATTTTAAATAAATAAATTCTATTATTTTAAATTTTTCTTTGTAAAACTGCAGTTTACATATTTAAACTTATAACATTACCGTTAGCATAATTAATTATAACAATACTTGTTATTACTGTAGTTTTGTTGTGCTATTGAATTTAAAAACTTTGTGACAAAAAATTATGATTATAAACATTGCACTTAAAAGTATTAAAAGGGATTTGGGATTAGACTTAATCCGCACACCGTTTCAAAGCAGGAATTGCTTAACTCTATTGAAAAGCTATTGAATGACAAGGAATTGAAACACAAACTATCCGTCGCTTCAAAACGTATTCAAACTTCAGATTACATTCAAAGAGCGGCCGAAATGATTGAAAATCTTATTAATTATTAAAATTAATTCACTTTAATTGTTAATGGATTTTAATGATTTACAAATTGTAATCTACTTTATATTGATCTAAAGCTAAATTTTGGATTAATTTTAAATTGGCACTCTTTTCTAAAACCTATCACAAATATTAATTATTAGTAAATTTAATGTTTTTTGAAGTTAATTAATACATTTATTAATTCAAAAATAATAATTTAACTTAAATAAATTGTTTTAATTGTAATATAATAATTTGCACTAATTTTATAAACAAACTATCAAATATTGATTTAACTAAATGTAATGACAATTAAAATAATAAAGTTTGTAATTTCTATCCAACTTACTGTAAAACACATATTTAAATGTAAATACATTTACATGTATTTTCTAATAAAGAAAATATGTGTGCTTTAGAAAAGCTATTTTATTAATTAAATTCTCATTCATAACAAAAGCTTAAGATAATTAATTATATACAATACCTTTACTCTACAGTATATACAATGAACAGTAAATTTACTTTTATAAATATACTAAAGAATTGAACTAGTACAATTTTGGTAACAAACAAGTGTTGCCACTTATCGATTGAATCTAAATAATTATTATACTGCGATTGTATACTGACTCGTGAGTTAAATTGAATGAGCTTGTTTGCACTCAAATTTCTAAACATTAATATTAATGTAGTTCTATAAATACAAACTAACAGTATATGTGATTATAATTCAAAATTTCACATTATAATTGTTAATTAAGATATATTTAATTTACAATTAATAATAAGAAATGTCTATAAAATTGGATTTATTGGGAGTCGTGCTAAACATTGCTGTCTCTGAGGTGAACAATACATTTATTATAACTATAATAAACTTTTTATTTCTACACCTGGTCATATCAATTGTATTTAACATGATAATTATTAATTAATAGAAATGGTGTAAATTGTATGTTGAAAATTAATTAACCAGTTTATTATTTCCAAATACCCCTCATATGTACAGAATTATCCGCACGTATTCAGCGATTACGGATCAAATGAGAGTCCATTACTGAGCGGTGGATATGAGATGATAATCGCCAAAGAAATGGCCAAACATTTCAATTTCACGTTTCGGACAATCGATTGTTTCTACGATTGGGGAACACTTCTCGAGTACAACAACTCGTGGACAGGAATTGTTGGCCACTTGTCCGCCAATGTATGCCATTATAATTAGCCATTTATTACCACGTTTTGTCTCATTTATACAAAAAAAAACTTGTATTTTGTTGAACAAAGACCGCAGACATAGGACTGGGAGGCATAACAGTAACGCTAAACCGATCGTTGGTTGTCGACTATCTGGTGCCGCATGCGATCACTCCGATCACGTTCATCACCAGTTGGCCCACTGGTTATTCCTCCACTTTTACCATCGATAGCTTCGAACCATTCGAACCTTTAGTTCCCATTTATCTTATGTTTTCATTTATGACAGTATTAGCTCTACTTTCAATGATTAACAAAGTGTGGCACAAATCATATAATGTCTGGACTAACGCATGGCTACTAATCCAAGCGCTTCTTTGGCAACAGCCGACCAAATGTCAGACCAGATCCACAAAACTAAACAGTGTCCGATTGGCGTTGTCTTCGTGGCAATTGATGACACTATTACTCGGTTTTGTGTACAGCGTATTCATCTTCAAGTCCATCACATGTCCGGTCAAACTACAGACAATCGACACATTGCGTGAGTTGGCTGTCGCGCAGAGGATGGGATCAATTGAGGTGATGGGTATTGAATTGTTCGCAACATATCAACAGTTAAAGGTATTAAACAAATGGTTTAAAATTACATTAAATGTAAATCAAATGACATTCTGTGGTAATAATCACAAAATATAAAGAGTGGATATCAAAGAGATATCTACGAACGGATCCGATTCGTGAATACAGACGAAGAGGGCATCGATCGGGTGATGAAAGCGGTTAAATACCGGAGTTTTATCGGTCCGCGCGATAAGTTTGAGTTTGATTTATACAGGTCTGGCCGACCGGCCTATCATTTGCCGCCCGAACCCACGGACTCGGCCTTCAATGTGGCGCTATTAGCTCTGGCCGTCCGGAAGCGCTTGCCTTATAAGCCTGTATTAGACGAGTTGTATGTGTTTTGCATGAAAACGATTTGTAATTTACTTTAATTATTGTTGATTAGTGTCCAGAATATAATACAAAGCGGTCTAATAAGCCATTGGAAACATATTGGTTACGAAAACAGTGGCAAACATATTAGCTATAAATCGGGCAAAGAGTTTGCCGACAGAATCGACTCAAAACATGTGAATCATATAATGTGTATAATTTATATCGGAGTTTGCGTTTCGGCCGTAACTCTGGCCGCAGAACTCTGGGCCGTAAAAGTCCTCTCTTTGCTCAGTGTTTGCAATGTTTTTGGTTTAAAGAAAAAGTTAAATTCACTTTAATTTGGTTGTGAATAACAAGTATTTTAAATAACAATCACTTCATTACTATTACTTTAATGTTTATAAAAGTTTTTATTTACACTCAAAAATCAAAACATAATACAAATTAAACAAAACATAAATCAAATGATAATTAATTAAATGATACAAAAATAAAATTAGTGATTATATGATGTTTGAAACAACAGGTGCCCAAATTTAGGGCACCGGTGTGTTAGCCGTTGTGCCACAACATATGGATCAGTAAATTTTGACGGGAACTAAACCCACGACCACAGCCTTTGTGCTCGCACTCGTGGACCACACGTTTGCCGCCGTCGAGCGACCGATCTTTGCGCTTATCGTTCATATAAACGGTATACTCGTCCGCGTGTGCGGCCATCATATGGTCGTAAACCAGCTTAAGATCACCGAAGCCGAGGCCGCAGTCACCCATCGGACAGACAAACGCCGGGCGCTGATTGGCGTGCGCTGTGTTGTAGTGCTGTCGGGCGGCGAACGGTGTCTTAAATCGCTGGTCACAGTCGGTATCTTTACAGCCGTACCGGTCCTCCCGGTGCCCGACCAGCAGGTGTTTGCTGAGCGCTGTGTATGTCTTCAGCGACTTTCGACACTCACTGTCCGGACATATGAACGAAGCGGTAATCGTGTCGTAACAGATGGCCTCCAGTGACCGGCGCTGGCGTTTCCAGCGGACCGATGGCTCCGTCGCGTGCACTTTGACGTGCGCTCTCAGAGCGTCGCCCGACAGACACGTGTGACCGCAACCGTTTGCCGGACACTCTAATGGTTCCGCATCTTCGTCGCTATTCTTCCGATGCTGTTCCGTAGCCGTAGAAGTGGTTAATGGCTTATCGATGTCTCGTTTATCGCAATCCGAGCTTTTGGTCGTGGCGTACGTCGCGTTGGCCGTCGTGTCTTCGCACGAGATGACAATCTCTTCGGCGGCTACAGTAATGTCGGCCATCACTTCCGGCTGACACTCGCTTTCGTGGTCTTTGCGGTGGTTTTGCAAAAAATGGTTTGATTCACATTTGAATTGACAGCCGTTGGCATCGCATTGCAGTTCATTGTCCACCGAACCGACTCTTAATTGTGGTTCTAAACCATTGGTTCCCGAGGATTGAGCCGCCGTTTGGTCACCAGACGTATTAACGTAATAAACCAATTTGTGGCCGATTTCAAGTGATTCGCCGCTTTGGTCCGTGAATATAATCTTTCCATCCTTTAAGGCAATGGTTTTCTTCACCACTTTTATTACCACCAAATTGTCTGTGGTTTGAGTGACCACTTCTTCCGGTGTCTGTTCGCTCACCGTTTGTTCCAATTGTTGTCCATCTGATGGATCCGCAGGCATATCAATACACACATTGGTATTGAATTCGCCATCAGTTAAGTCCATCACTTCATTCAATTTTTGTCCATCTGGTGGATCAGTTGGTTCGGCAGAAAATACATCAGTTTTGAGTTCATTATCAGTTGAGTAAATATCTTCACCCAATGGTTTATCTTCGGATTCAGTCTTCACTTCAATGACATTCGGTTCAATGCCGTCGTCACTCAATTGATCCAAATCTAGTGACAACGTGTTGTCTTCGAAGTGTTGCTCGACTTTGCAATCTATGTCTTGATTAGTGGCCACCACTTCAACATCGCTTTGAAAGTTATGAACACTAATCCAATGCAAGAGCTTCTGGTGGTCAGTGAAGAACCGTTCATCACATCCATCCATAGCGCACATAACGGCCGGTCCGTTCCCGCGATGAACGGTTCGGTGTATCTTAAGACTCTTCTCTGAGAAGAATCTCTTAAGACAACCGATGAAATCGCAGGCAAACCGTCGCTGACCTGAAGATTTGTGAACTGCAAAGTGTTTGTGTAATAACTTTCTGTCGCGGAACCGACGGCCGCAGCGCTCGTGCGGACACATTAACTTCTTGGGCCCGTTCTTCTCGTGAGCGGACTGATAGTGCCGTCTCATCAAGTAGTGACTCGTGTAACGTCGGTCGCAATCGGCGTAATCGCAGGCCACCAGAGGCGGGCTGTGGACACGCATCATATGTTGCCGCAAATGGTTCCACATTTTAGACGTATACTGACACCCGCTGTGATCGCATCGATACGTATCGGTGGTCGAGTCATAGCACCGGCGCTTCAGATGTCGGCGCACCACTCGAGACGCTTCGGTCGCCGGGTTGTCGTGTGTGGCCCAGTGTTGGCGCAGAGTCGGCCAGTCGTCCGTCTGATAGTCACACTCGTAGCGATCGCATCGAAACCGTTCCGACGCCTCGCCCGACATCTTTCCCAACGCTTTCATACGCTGGCAGTACTCCTCGCGATCGACAGACAACGTGTGAGTCAACGACTGGTGTCTTTTGAGACTAAACGCCAAGTCGTAACTCTTGTAACAACCCTTGAACTCGCAGGCAAACGGCCGTACGGTCTGGTGTGCGACCAAATGCCGCTCTAACTGTCCGTTGGTTTGAAAACGACGATCGCAGTCCTCGTGCGGACACTCGTACCGCTTGGGTGTCGGCTTCGGCCGGACGTTCCGGTGAGCGGAGTCGTAGTGTCTCTTCATATTAGCCTTACATCGAAAACGTTGGCTGCAATCGGCGTAATCGCAGACCACGTCCAGAGGGTTGTGCGCGCGAATCACGTGTTGTCGCAATAACACCGCGCGTTTGTACACCATATGACACCCGCTTTGGTTGCATCGGTACGTATCGGTGGCCGAGTCATAGCACCGGCGCCGCAACTCTTGACGCAACGCTCGATGCGCTTCTGTGGTCAGGTTGTCGTGTGTCTTGCGGTGCGCCGCCAGTAGTGACCACTTCTGTGTCCAATAGTCGCAGTTTTCGCGTTCGCAATGAAACACTTCCGGCATTTGGTTCGCGTCGACCATTGGCTGGCGTTCGTCTATCAGTGTCTCATCCGACGCTTCATTAGTGACCAAATAATGCTTGAAATCACTGTCCGTTTGATTTACCGTTTCGTCTAATAGTTGGCCATTCAATGGATCCGATTGTTGGTCTTCGCACTCGACTTTCACGTAATCGCTGACCACTTCCAGAGTGTTGTGCGCACTGATCATGTGTTGCCGCAATTGGTTCACACATTTGCACACCGATTGACACCCGCTTTGGTCGCAACGATACGAAGCGGTGGTCGAGTCATAGCACCGGCGCTGCAGCTCTTGATTAGTGACCAAATGATGCCCGAAATTACTGTCCGTTTGATTCACTGTTTTGTCTAATTGTTGGCCATTCAATGGATCCAATTGTTGGTCTTCTCGTAAATCGGAAACTGATTCGCGAGTCTTGTTGTGGACTTTTTGGTGTCTCCGGAGGTCTGCGGGAGTTTTGCACCGATAGTCACAGCCGTCGTAATCGCAACGAAACTGTTTAGTCGGCGGTCGACCGCGTCCTCGCTTTTGCCGCACAAAAGACCAGACCTTCGCCGTCACCCCCGATGTCGACGGTGTCCACGAGTTGTCCTCATCTGAGTCTTCTTCACGTGTTTTCTTATTATAAACTCTCTTTTGTTGTGATTTTTGTGATCCAATTGTGTCCTCCGTTTGTTTGTCACTCAATTGATCCAATCGTAGCGACAATAGTCTGAAGTGTTGTTTGTCTTCACAATCGATAAGTGTTTCATATTTTGAGTGAATTTTAATTNCTTCACAATCGATAAGTGTTTCATATTTTGAGTGAATTTTAATTAAATGTGTTTTCAATTCAAATAAACACTTGATTTCATGTAAAAGTCGTTTGTTTTCAGCCATTAATTCATCCAAAATATCATTTATACTAATATTTAATGACTTTTTATTTCTCTTCATTTTAACCATAATTTCATACAATTTATAAATTATTAAACATTTGATTAGAAAATACTTTAATTTAAATGAAATTCAAAACACAATTAAATGCAAAACAGATTCAAACTTTGAATTTCAAAGCAAAACATTGAATAATAATAACAACTTTTAAGGGATTGTCTATAAATTACGCCCACTTTTAAACTTACAGTAAATTCTTAATAATGATTAAATCAGTAATAAATTGTGATTTTATTTTATAGCAAATATTTTAATATTAAAATATGTTAATAACTATTTAACTGTAAAAACAAATAATAATTATAACAAATGTGACAATTAATACACAAAAATACTGTTAAATATAAGACCAAAAGTGAAAACTAAACTTAAATCTTAAGACAATGAATGGTATGATTGGAAGTATTTGAGTGATTGTCTGAAGAAAATTATAAAATAAATTTGTTTTAATAATAGTTTACAATAATTAAATTGAATTCATTTTGTGTTTGCATTAAATTTGAATTAAACAAAATAATGTGAACTAATTTCCAACAACAATATCATTAATTATATACTTGCTATTTGTGGTAAATTTAGTTGTATTAGACGTGATAATAAAGTAAATATCGCTTTTAATTCACATTTATTATACAATTGACAATAAATTGATAATTAAATTTAATAGTATTTTAATTAAACAATCATTTAATTAATATTACACTTAATATTTACAAATATTTTTATGGTATTGTACAAATATACAGAACGATCCTATAAACCACATTATTATAGCTGAATTGTGGTTAAAAATAGTAATGACATAATGTCTGAAACAACGGGTGCCGGCATTCCGGGTGTGTTAGTCGTTGTGCCACAACATATGGATCAGTAAATTCTGGTGAGAACTAAACCTAAAGCCACAGTCCGTGCACTCGTGGGCCAGACGTTTGCCGCCGTCGAGCGACCGATCTTTGCGCTTATCGTTCATATAAACGGTATACTCGTCCGCGTGTGCGGCCATCATATGGTCGTAAACCAGCTTAAGATCACCGAAGCCGAGGCCGCAGTCACCCATCGGACAAACAAACGCCGGGCGCTGATTGGCGTGCGCTGTGTTGTAGTGCTGTCGGGCGGCGAACGGTGTCTTAAATCGCTGGTCACAGTCAGCCTCTTTGCAGCCGTACCGGTCCTTCCGGTGCCCGACCAGCAAGTGTTTGTTGAGCGCTGTGTATGTCTTCAGCGACTTTCGGCACTCACTGTCCGGACATATGAACGAAGCGGTGCTCGCGTCGTAACAGATGGCCTCCAGTGCCCGGCGATGGCGTTTCCAGCGGATCGACGGTTCCGTCGCGTGCACTTTGACGTGTGCTCTCAGATTGTCGCCCGACAGACACGTGTGACCGCAACCGTCTGCCGGACACTCCAATGATTCCGCTTCTTCGTCGCTATTCTTCCGGTGCTGTTCCGTAACCGCAGAAATGGTTAATTGCTTATCACAATCCGAGCTTTTGGTCGTGACGTCCGCCGCGTTTGCCGTCGAGTCTTCACACGAATTGACAATCTTTTCGGCGGCTACTGTAATGTCTGTCATCACTTCCGGCTGACACTCGCTTTCGTGATCTTTGCGGTGGTTTTGCAAAGAATCGTTTGATTCACATTTGAATTGACAGCCGTTGACATCGCATTGCAGTTCATTGTCTACCGAACCGACTCTTAATTGTGGTTCCAAACCATTGGTTCCCGAGGATTGAGCCGCCGTTTGGTCACCAGACTTGTTCACGTGATAAACCAATTTGTGGCCGATTTCAATTGATTCGCCGCTTTGGTCCGTAAATATAATCTTTCCATCCTTTAAGGAAATGGTTTTCTTCACCACTTTTATTATCACCGGATTGTCTGTCGATTGAGTGACCACTTCTTCTGGTGTTTGTTCGCTCACTGATTGTTCCAATTGTTGTCCATCTGGTGGATCAGTTGGTACGGCAGAAAATACAACAGTATTGAGTTCATTATCTGCTAAATCCATCTCCACATCCAATGGTCTATTTTCGGATTCAGTCTTCACTTCAATGACATTCGGTTCAATGCCGTCGTCACTCAATTGATGCAAATCTAGTGACAATTCTTCGAAGTGTTGCTCGACTTTGCAATCTATGTCCTGATTAGTGGCCACCACTTCTGCATCGCTTTGAAAGTTATGAACACTAATCCAATGCAAGAGCTTCTGGTGGTCAGTGAAGAATCGTTCAACGCAACCATCCATAGCGCATATAACGGCCGGTTCGCCGCTGTGAACCTTTCGGTGTATCTTAAGATTCTTCTCTAAGAAGAATCTCTTTAGACAACCGATGAAATCGCAGACAAACCGTCGCTGACCTGAAGCTCTGTGAACAGCAAAGTGTTTGTGTAATAACTTTCTGTCGCAGAACCGACGGCCGCAGCCCTCGTGCGGACACATGAACCTCTTGGGTGCGTTCACGTGAGCGGCGTTGTAGTGCCTCTTCATATGAGCCTCAGATCGGAAACGTTGGCCGCAATCGGCGTAATCGCAGACCACGTCCCGAGCGCTGTGCGCGCGAATCACGTGCTGTCGCAACGATGCCACGCGTTTGAACACCGATTGACACCCGCTTTGGTTGCATCGGAACGTATCGGTGGCCGAGTCATAGCACCGGCGCTGCAGCTCTTGTCGTCGGACTCGATCCGCTTCGGCCTTTGGATTGTAATGACTGATCTCGTGTTGGTATAAATTTCTCCTTTTGTGCGACCAATAGTCACAGTCTTCGACAGCGCACTCATATATAGCCCGAGAGTCATCCGCCGGCGGCCGAAGCGGTTTCCCTTTCAATCGCTTGTCGACCGCCGAAGTCGATGGCCTCCTCTCTGCGTCCGAGTCTTCATTAGCGGCCATCTCTTCTCCGAAATCATTGTCCACTTCATTGCTATTGTCTTCTATTTTTGGTGTTTTGGTATAAAATGGATTCTTATAGACCTTTGGCTGTCGTTTCGCTTTCAAACCCTTAAGCGAGGACGCGGTCGACCGCCGACTAAACAGTTTCGTTGCGATTACGACGGCTGTGACTATCGGTGCAAAACTCCCGCAGACCTCCGGAGACACCAAAAAGTCCACAACAAGACTCGCGAATCAGATGCCGATCGACACGTGCAAGTCGAGTGCGAAGATCAACAATCGGATCCATTGAATGGCCAACAATTAGACGAAGCGGTGAATC
Organism: Medioppia subpectinata; assembly: GCA_905368565.1. Lineage (NCBI taxonomy): Eukaryota > Metazoa > Arthropoda > Arachnida > Sarcoptiformes > Oppiidae > Medioppia > Medioppia subpectinata. The sequence goes on along the minus strand of CAJPIZ010000848.1, from coordinate 3,812 downwards.
AAAAGGACAGTGATTTTGGGCATTATTTGGTCACTAATGAAGAGCTGCAGCGCCGGTGCTATGACTCGACCACCGCTTCGTATCGTTGCGACCAAAGCGGGTGTCAATCGGTGTGCAAAGTTGTGAACCAATTGCGGCAACACATGATCAGTGCCCACAACACTCTGGAAGTGGTCAGCGATTACGTGAAAGTCGAATGCGAAGACCAACAATCGGATCCATTGAATGACCAACTATTAGACGAAGAAGTGGATCAAACGAACAGTGACTTCGGGCATAAAGTGGTCACTAATGGAGCAGTAGATGAGAGGATTGATTGGACATCAGAAGCCGCGATAGAGACTCCGATTGCAGCCGAAGAACGTTTTATAGACCAATACCAGCCAATAGTCGACGCAAATCAAAGTCTGAAAGTGTTTTGTTGCGATCGCGACGGCTGTGACTATTGGACATACAAGTGGTCATTATTGACACAACACCGCAATACACACGACAACACGACCGCCGATCGAGTGCTTCACAGCCGGTGCTATGACTCGGTCACCGATACGTTCCGATGCGACCAAATCGGGTGTCAGTATTGGTGTAAACGATGGTATCATATGCGGGATCACGTGATTCGTGAGCACAGCACTCTGGAAGTGGTCTGCGATTACGCGGATTGCAGCCGACGTTTCCGATGTAATGGTCATATGAGACGCCACTATAACTCCGCTCACGAGAACGTTAGACCGAAGCCGACGCCTAAGCCGTACGCGTGTCCGCGCGAGGACTGTGATGGCCGGTTCCCAACCAAAGGACACTTAGAGTCACATTTGGTCGCACACCAGAGAGTCCGGCCGTTTGCCTGCGATTTCGAGGGCTGTCACAAGAGTTACGACTCGGAGAGGAATCTTAATAGACACCAGTCGTCGACTCACGCGTTGTCTATCAATCGTCGGGAGTATTGCCGGCGTATGAAAGCGTTGGGAAAGATGTCGGGCGAGGCGTCGGAACCGTTTCGATGCGATCGCGACGGCTGTGACTATCGGACAAAAGTTTGGTCATATCTTTGCCAACACTGGATCACACATAACAACCCCACAACCGAAGCGTCTCGAGTGGTGCGCCGACATCTGCAGCGCCGGTGCTATGACTCGACCACCGATACGTATCGATGCGATCACAACGGGTGCCAGTATTGGTCTAAAGTGTGGTATCATTTGCGTAATCACGTGATGCGTGTTCACAGTCCACAACACTTAGTGTGCGATTACGCCGATTGCGGCCGACGTTTCACGTGTCGGGAAACTATGAAACGCCACTTCAGATACGCTCACAAGAAAGTCATGCCTCAGAAGTTCATGTGTCCGCACGAGGGCTGCGGCCGTCGGTTCGGCTACAGAAAGCTATTGCACAAACACATCGCTGTTCACCGACCCGTCGGTCGACTGTTTGTCTGCGATTTTATCGGTTGTCTAAAGAGATTCTTCTCAGAGAAGAGTCTTAAGATACACAAAACGGTTCACAGCGAAGGACCGGCCGTCATGTGCGCTAAGGATGGATGTGTTGAGCGGTTCTTCACTGACCACCAGAAGCTCTTGCATTGGATTAGTGTTCATAACTTTCAAAGCGATGTCGAAGTGGTGGCCACTAATCAAGACATAGATTGCAAAGTCGAGCAACACTTCGAAGACAACACTTTGTCGCTAGATTTGGATCAATTGAGTGACGACGGCATTGAACCGAATGTCATTGAAGTGAAGACTGAATCCGAAGATAAACCATTGGATGAAGAGATGGACTCAACAGATAATGAAATCAAAACTGATGTATTTTCTGCCGAACAAACTGATCCACCAGATGAACAAAAATTGAATGAAGTGATGGACTTAACTGATGGCGAATTCAATACCTATGTGTGTATTGATATGCCTGTGGATCCATCAGATGGACAACAATTGGAACAAACGGTGAGCGAACAGACACCGGAAGAAGTGGTCACTCAAACCACAGACAATCCGGTGGTAATAAAAGTGGTGAAGAAAACCATTGCCTTAAAGGATGGAAAGATTATATTCACGGACCAAAGCGGCGAATCACTAGAAATTGGCCACAAATTGGTTTATTACGTTAACAAGTCTGGTGACCAAACGGCGGCTCAATCCTCGGGAACCAATGGTTTGGAACCACAATTAAGACTCGTTTCGGTGGACAATGAACTGCAATGCGATGTCAACGGCTGTCAATTTAAATGTGAATCATACGATTCGTTGCAAAACCACCGCAAAGACCACGAAAGCGAGTGTCAGCCGGAAGTGATGGCCGACATTACTGTAGCCGCCGAAGAGATCGTCATCTCGTGCGAAGACACGACGGCCAACGCGGTGGACGTCACGACCAAAAGCTCGGATTGCGATCAGCGAGACATCGACAAGTCATTAACCACTTCTGCGGTTATGGAACAGAACCAGAATAATAGTGACGAAGATGTGGAATCGTTGGAATGTCCGGCGGAAGGTTGCGGCCATACGTGTCTGTCGGGAGACGATCTGAGAGCGCACGTCAAAGTGCACGCGACGGAGCCATCGGTCCGTTGGAAACGCCAGCGCCGGGCACTGGAGGCCATGTGTTACGACACGATCACCGCTTCGTTCATATGTCCTGACAGTGAGTGCCGAAAGTCGCTGAAGACATACACAGCGCTCAGCAAACACCTGCTGGTCGGGCACCGGAAAGACCGGTACGGCTGCGAAGAGGCCGACTGTGACCAGCGATTTAAGACACCGTTCGCCGCCCGACAGCACTACAACACAGCGCACGCCAATCAGCGCCCGGCGTTTGTCTGTCCGATGGGTGACTGCGGCCTCGGCTTCGGTGATCTAAAGCTGGTTTACGACCATATGATGGCCGCACACGCGGACGAGTATACCGTTTATATGAACGATAAGCGCAAAGATCGGTCGCTCGACGGCGGCAAACGTCTGGTCCATGAGTGTGAGCACACGGACTGTGGCCTTAGGTTTAGTTCCCATCAGAATTTACTGATCCATATGCTGTGGCACAACGAATAACAGCCGGTGCCCTAAATTTGGGCACCTTTTGCTTCAAACATCATTTCATCACTTATTTTGTTTTTGTATCATTTAATTAATTGTAATTTGATTTATGTTTTGCTATTTGAGTGTAAATAAAAACTTTTATAAACATTAAAACTTTTAATTTTTAATTTAAAAGTAATAGTAATGAAGTGATTGTTATTTAAAATATTCGAGATATAAACACATGAAAACAGTGCACAGAAAGTGAATTACTTTTGTTTAATTGTAATTAAAAGTTTGTATTAGTTTTCATATATAGTTTGTTTGATTCATTCAATTATTGTGTAATTAAAGTATTTTTGAGATAAAATAAATCATTTTCTATTCATTAACTAATTTATTGTCAATTATTTTATTCATTTGTAATAAATAGGAATTAAATCTATATTTAGTTGATTCACAATTTTAAACCACAGCATTAATAATGTGATTAATAGGATCTCAATGTCCATTAAATTGTAATTAAATATAATTATAAATTGGCTGTAATTGAGAGACAATCCCTGAAATAGATTTTATTAATGTTTGTGTTATTGTTTTGAATGAGTTTTTGGTCTTTAATTGTATTTTGAATTTAGATTTAAAACTATTTCTAATTAAATGTTTTAATAATTTATAAATTGAATTAAAACATGGATTCAATGATAAGTAAAAAGTCATTAAATATTAGTATAAATGATATTTTGGATGAATTAATGGCTGAAAACAAACGACTTTTACATGAAATCAAGT
>CAJPIZ010000847.1:0-20313 GCA_905368565.1 Medioppia subpectinata | reverse complement strand
AGGTGTTTATAACCGTGGGTTCGGCCGCCAAACGCCAGTACCTCAAGAAGCTGTTCCCCAAACTGACTGACAAACAGTTCTCGTCGTCGCGAGACTTGAGTTTCAAGACTCATGTGATGAACGAAACTCGCGGTAAAGGTGTGGATCTGGTGCTCAACTCCCTCTCCGACGACAAACTGAAGGCCAGTATTGAGTGTCTGGCAGATAACGGACGCTTCCTCGAGATCGGCAAATACGACATGTCTGTCAACAGCCGATTGGGTATTGTTTTAATGATAACTTCCCGTTAAATACAAGTGTTTGTGACACAAACTTTTACCACAGATATGAGCGAAATGATCAAAAACAAGTCATTCCACGGCATACTTCTGGACGCGTTGTTCACCACCGATGAAAACACACCGCAATCCGTACTCAGAGACCGAAAGCGCATTTGGGAACTGATCGAAGAGGGCATCAAAACGGGAACCGTTAAGCCGTTAGACAGAAGCATATTTGGTGTCGACGAGTGCGAAGAGGCGTTCCGTTACATGTCTTCGGGTAAACACATGGGAAAAGTGGTGATCAAAATCCGCGACGAAGAGCCCAACGGACAGCCGATGTCGAAGAAGCCGCTGCTCATGGAAGCGGTCGCTCGCACTGTCTTCGACTCCAACAAAGTATACATAGTTAGCGGCGGTTTAGGCGGTTTCGGTCTCGAACTCATCGACTGGATGTGCGAAAGGGGGGCCAAAAAGTTTTTGGTCACTTCCCGTTCGGGATTCAAAGACTCGTACCAGAAGTCAAAGGTTAAGAAACTGCAGACCAAATCGGGCGCCGATATACACATTGTCACTGATTTGGACCTAACTTTGCCCAAAGAGGCGACACAGTTGTTGAACATCGGCTCCCGTTTGGGACCAATTGGCGGTATTTTCCACTTAGCGCTGGTGTTGGCCGACAGCGCGTTCGACAACCAGACCTTCGAGACATTCCGTACGGTTTGTCAATCAAAGTCCGACCAATTCCTCACACTAGACATTGTGTGTCGCAAATACTGTCCGGACATCGACTACTTCGTGGCGTTCTCGTCGGGCGTCACCTCACGGGGTAATGTCGGCCAAACGAACTACGGCTTCAGTAACGCCATTATGGACCGCATTTGCGACGTCCGTCGGGCCGACGGCTACAGCGCTCTCGCCATCCAATGGGGAGTCATCGGCGACGTCGGCGTTGTCGTCAGGAATACGGGTCGCGACGATGTGGTGGTCATCGGAACGGTTGCCCAACGGATGCCCTCTTGTCTTCAAATAATGGACACACTGTTACAGTCGGGCAAAGCGTGTTGTATGTCGTTTGTCAAGTGTGAGCCCAAACAGGAGGCCAGCGGTGGTAAAGAGAACTTCATGAAGAAGTTGGCCCACATTCTCGGTATGGATGACATCAAGAAAGTGGATCCCAACACCAAACTGTTGAAACTCGGTATGGATTCGCTGATGGCTGTGGAGGTCCAGCTCTCCATTGAGCGCGAGTTCGGCAGCGTTTTGACCGCCCAAGAGGTCCGCGAACTGTCCATCGCTCGCGTCCTCGAGATTGGCTCCAAAGCCGAGGCCTAAACCACTTCTTCGGTGTCGGCTTTTTCTGTTGACCACATTTACGACATTTTGTTGTGTTATTAATTATATTGATTTATTGATAAGTTTTTTATTGGTTTTGTTTAGTGTTTAGATTTATATTAATGTAATTTGCATAATAAAGAAAGTTATATATTATTTGATTTGTTTTTATTTTAAAATAACCTAGTACAGTCTATTGAATATTTTAATTACTGTCCCAAAAGTTAAGTGAATTTTTAAAAGTTTTTCTCAATCGGTTCGTACAGTAATTTTCTGATTGATATTTAAATATAATTTACTGCGATATAGAGTTATTGGTAACTAATAACCAGAGCATTGCATTATAGGTGTTTATAAGACACAAAATAGTCACTATAATAGTTACGAAAAACAGTTCAAATAGTTACTTAAATAGTTAGTTATAATTTGACAAAATAGGCTTAAAAATGATATAAAATGTTACCAAATGCTAGTTTTACTCTTTAATACGTTAAATATAATTGTTTTTAAGCTAAATCACTTGTATTTAACTAAATTAACTGTTTTTAAGAATATTTTTAATTATTTTGGTCAAAACCCTGAATACGTACAACTCATATTTTTGGTCATTCTATCGCTTTGAATGATAAATTATTGCAATATTTTATAATAACCTTTACATTTGTGTTAGTTTACTCTATTTAAACTTTTTGCTAACTATCAAATGTAAATTAAGTTGTAATTTTCTTTGTGTATTATACTAAAATATATCAAAAACTTGAAGAATGTGTTAAATAATTACTTATTAGGTAATAAACGTTCAAATAGTTACTAACGCCTCAAATAGTTAGATATAGGTAAAATAAACTTTCGGTAAACTGACCCTCAATTCATGATCGGTTCACATTCCGAGTCTGGGGGTAAAGCTATGAACCGCTAAAAATAGGTGGTATAGGTAAATGCAATTCCCTGCTAATAACTATATGTTTGTATTGATAAGTGGTATCTCATAAACAATATTAAAGTAAATTTAAATCTTATTATATTAATCAAATAAAATTAGATTAATTTTGTTAATTTTATTTATTAATTCCATAAATACATTATTAAGTACTGTTCATATATAAACTACTTATGTTACTTTACATGTACAGTATATAATTTAGACGATTACTATATTTTATCTTTAAAAGTAAAAAAGCCAAAAACGATAACTGTATTTAAATTAATAGTAAATTATCATGTTGCTCATTTGCCCGAGTGCTCACCCGCTGACCATGTTTTTCTTATAGCTTTTCATAAAATCCATTATTATGTACTACAAAGTATTAAGAATGAATAATTTATTTCATTAATAATTATATTAATAATTTAATTAATAATTATATCATAATGTTTTAAGCGATATTTAACCAACGATTGACGTTTTAAAGAGTATTAAGTGATATAAAATGCCAGAAATTCAGATGTAATACATGAAAAGATCTCAACAGGGATTTTATCAAACATTATAATTTATTTTGCAACAATTGGATAAAAATTTCAATACATTAAAATTTAAACTTTATTAACGCATATTTTATTCAAAATTATTATTAAACTATTCATTGAATAGCTTTTAAAATTTACGATATTAGTGAACGGTTGGAAAATAATAAGGAAATAATTTTTAATTTTAAAAACAAACAAAAGTCTATAAATATTAGTATAGAATAAAACTATTTAGATTAAATTTATTGAAAATTGAGTTGAGTATGATAATAAATAGCATGTAATGGATGGAAATATTTTAATACAGTTATACTACAGTTGTATATCATTAATATTAATTTATTACATGTATAACAAAAAGCCCAATTTATAGAATAATTTTACAATTCATATTAGTACCAGAATTCATAATGTTAAATTATTCCTGAATTTTTTAAAAATTATAAATAAAGTTACTTTACTTTACTTTACTTATATATACTTTACTTAACAATAATTGAATTATACTAAACTTACACATCAATCCATAAACATATATTTGATGAGTTGCAAGCAGTTACATTTTTTTATTGATCACTGTGTTATAATACAATAATTACTATACAGTGTTAAAAAGGATATTAGATAATTAATTATGAAAATGATACCTAAATACTGTTTATTTGTAATAATTATTACAATATTTATTAAAAGTAATTATGGATTAGATTCGGATGATTACGACTTCGAGGGAACGGATAATAGTTTATTGAATAAAACGGACAGCGAATCCGATGACGATTATGAAGACAATCGGTGCTCAGAGGACGAGATAATTGACAAAATGGTTGATATAATGACTCCCGAAGACTATAACGAGGGAAAAGTGATCACAGATTACAAGAAATTAACATTTGTTGAAATAGCGAAAGCATCGCAAAGATTGGGAACTTTTAGCAGAAATATTAGCGCAAAGACCGAAGGATTGAATAAAAGGCTTTCCAATCGATTGTCGGAGACATTAATGAGCGTTAATTTAGAGCCAAATTGTATGCAATCTCTCATCAGAATTATGTCTGCCGTCAAGAATGGAGAGCTTTGGGCCCTTAAATGTAATGCATTTTATTCATAACTAAACTCATAATTAACTGCACATTATATAGTATAATTATCATTCAACATTTCATAATTAAGATATGATACTTTGAATGATAATTTTATTCAAAACATTTAATTTAATTACTATTGTCTATTATTTATTTATAACACAAATCCCATTTTCTAATATTTTGCTTCTTGTAATATAACTGTTAATGAGTAATTTGTTATTAGTTATATTAAATTAAATTTATAATATTTATTTACATTGTTCATAGTTCTTGACGCTCAGCCATCATTTCAAATGACAGTAACTGAGCTAGGTGGTCCGAGTATTGGTAATTATGATCAATGCTTAAGTATTGTCAGTCCCGAAGAAGTGGATCAACCGGTGATCAAAGGACAGTACTGTGCAATGGATACCAACTTTATATTAGATATAAAGATGGAAGATGTGGAAAGATCAGATAATTTGGGTGCAGTAATGAATAAATTTGTTTTTGCAAACAATTTCTTTCCGGGACTAATGGGTGTTTATGTGCCGATTATTGTCAGTCGTGATCATAATCCTAACGACTTAACTGAAGGGATGGAATATTCAAAGTATTTTTTTAAAAAAGACATCAAATTAGTAAATGGTTTCTGTTTGCCGACCACTTGTAAACCCGAAGATCTGTCCGACGCTATCAATGAGAGTAAGTTTTTGTATTATAATAATCTATTCACATAAAATGTATATTTTAAATATCCATAAAATTAATTTTGATTTTTGTGTTATAAAAGTGGAAGCCGACCCATTTTTAGTATGAATGGAGCTCATTGTGAGTTATTATATCAATAATATAATTTAAATTGTAAAAAACAATTGTTTACTTAATATATGTAAAAACATTAACATTTGTCAAATCTTAACTAAAAAGCGTTTATAGTGCTGAGGTTATAGTGTATGTCAATGTAGTCCCTAATAAACGATGTATTGCTGGAAAACCAACTGTATAACGTAGGCGTGCAATTACTGTAGTTGTAAAAGTTACAGTTAAAGTTAAGTACAATTAATTAAAATTTAAAACTGTATAAAAGTGTTTAAATAAAATAAATGTATTTTTTATTATAATTGCATAATTTATTTAATAATAGCAACGAGCAAAATATAATTCACAGACGCTATGGATATATACTTATAAATCTCGTAGCTATTCATGGGAAACAAATCATAACAATAAAAGCCGATATTTGGCCCTGATAGCTTTTCGATAAACGACATCATCTTGATCATCCTAGAATTACCACCATAATGAACACTAGAATTTACCAATAGCCCACTGGCATATGAAAACATCAACGACCTAGGTGCGTGAGCCGCTTTAGTGATCCAGGTGCTCATTAGGTTCATGGTAAACACGGACACAAATGCGCCCGTAAAAATGATCGCGCTAAATAGTTTAGTCTGACTATTAGTGCGTTCATTGTGTACACAATACAGCAAAAGCTCAAAACCTGGGGTCGATATGTAATACAAAATGAACGTGACCAAACGGAAATACATATTTAATTGGTGGCAAACGTGCTGCACGTATACGTGCTCGTGATAGCACCTAGACATTAGTGCGCTATCGCGTGTAATGTGTGCTTTTAATATAGCAAGGTGAATTTTGGTAAATTTTAGTTTCAGGTATAGGGCCGAGAAGTACCACAACACGAGTCCCGCCCATAGTATACCACACATGTGTTGTAGAAACACCAAGGTAATTAGGTTCCAGAATAGAGCAGCTGTGACCATAATCATTTTGTGGCCACTACTCGCGTTATTATCCAGGTATACGACGATGGTTGAGATTAAGTGAATGAGTGCCATGAAAGTGACCATGGCCAAAAAGGCGTGTCTCATTAGAAAGCGAGTCAAACGATTGACTTTAATGGCAAACAATCGCTGGTTAATGGCGTTTAACGGGTACTTCACTCGCCGGTACTTAATCTGATAAAACAGGGCAAACATGTAATACTCGCGGCGCCCCTCCAGCCAATTACCGATGGCCACAATCATCGAGATGGCCACACAGTGAGCGAACAACATGGTAGAAATCAGAAACCGATTGCCCGACAGGTACGTGAAATCGCACAGCAGTGAGAGTATGTCCGGTCTGTCTGTGAGGGCACAGGTGACAAATCTGACAATTACCATGATTTTGATGATTACCACGATTCTAATCCAGTTCACTCTCTGTGCTGACACTTTCCCCGGTAAACAGTATTCATCGCTCGACCGATACATTGATATACAATTTGCCGACAAAAAGTTTTCAACGCTATTAATGCCAACCGATATATCGATGCTTTTATTGGCATATTTATCGATGGTTTGCCTGATTTTTAAATAGCTTTTAGCCGTTTTTGATTTAATTGTTGAATACATTATCGCTGAATATATAACTGAATTATCTCTTCTAAACAAAGTTTCCCGTTTTTAGATTCAAAATTAGTTTTTAAAATAATTTTAATTCAAGATTTATGTGAGAATTCTAAAGTAAAAAACATCTTGATAGGAATTATATTAGTTTATTTTGATTTAATTAATGATGGTATTAAACGCAAGAAACACTGATCGTCATCAATCATATTAAATAATATATATAATTAGGTCACGAAAACTAAGTCAAGTAAACAATCAATGAAATGATTTCATAACTAATATTATGCAAGTATTATAAATTTAATAAATTTTAATTTAGTAATTATTGATAATGTTAAAATGTATATTTTGTGCTAAATTTATACCTAATTGCCATTATTGACATTAAATCTTTTAATAATTGTAGGTATATTATTACAATGTACTTTAGATATGTAATTTAGATGAACACTTGTTATTACGGATGACCACAAGGGGTGATCACAAGGGGTGACCACAAAGGGTGACCACAATCTCCGTTTTATGGGTTTTGTTTAGTCAGAAAGGATTAATTTGTCCTTTATTTGAGTTTTATTAATTTTGATATAAAAAGTTTTATATTTTTAAAAATATGAGAAATCTCTTTGTAACTGTAGAGCTGTATAGTTATAGAGTTTTAACATTAAACTTTATATAATTAAATAAATAGTGTTATAGCATTTGTATATAATCATAAGACAATACAGAATTAACTATAAACAGAAACAAGAAATCCAACACATAAAAATTTATTCAAAAATTTTAATAACCCCCAGCCTGTGTTCAACAAATTTTATAACAGGTTTTAATTACATTTACTAATAAGTGATATAATTAATATATTTTAAAATTAAAAACACGTAAAATATTAATTAACAAAATAATAATATAAGCATAGAATGAAGTTCCTAGATCAGTTTAGTGATTACATCGTTGACTTTGATTCAAGGAAATGGGTTTGTAACTTTCTTCAAAGAAACGGCTGCTAATAGTTGTATCATTTATAAGCCATTCATTTCGCTTATCATTACAGTCGAGTACTTGTGGAAAAAATCCCATCCAATTCATGGCATCAAATGTGAAGAATGGCTTAAACACACTCTCATCTAAATAAGACCACGAAGTGTTGCCATTCAGTCCGCTGTCTGTAATTAACAGGTTTACAGGTCTCCCCATACGGCTCAGGGAATTGGTGTCAAAACTCGACGAATTCAGCTGTGGGTTATTGACTAAACCTATTATCATTTTACGGGTAGAGCTATTGTTTATCGGTTGAAATACTAGTACATCATTGGGAATGTGAGTTAATTGAGTATTTATTAACTCGAGATGATAGAGATCTCTAATCCCGGAAAATACATTATGACCAATACTGACAATACTATCGTTAATTGCTATAAACCATAAATTACTAGATTTTTTGAATGCATTATCAGGTATTGATCGTAGATTACAATTGTGTAGCTCTAGATTAATTAGATTTGAAAATTTATTAACAATACCAAACAAATCGGTTCCGCCGGCACTCGGGTTGTGGTCAATGTTTGGACAGTTTTTGATTTCCAGTCTTTGTATATCGTGTCCATTGAAAGCATTTAAATCTATAGTCTTAAGCAAAGTGTTATTTTCTATGGAAATACGATTAAAGACAATATCTGCCAAAACATTAGCCGAGATTTCTGTGATGTTTGTGTTTTCTAAATATAAGCGATTAAAGGATTTTTGTTTTGACGACAATTTTGCGCTTAAATTGCGAAAAATATGTTTCAAATCTGTTATCCGACTGCCATTACACTCGAGGCTTAGACCGCTATATTCATCGTGATAAGTGCATGGATGCAGATATTGTGCCAGACTAGTGAGAGCCAACTGTCGAGCTATACATCAATTGAATTAATGTTTGAAATTAATATAATCTAATAAAATAGTAAATAAAATTTAATTAAATACCCTGTAGGAAACCCCAGTCATAAACGCGACGAATAATATTTTTAACTTTTATCCAGTCGTTTCGCCAATTGTCATAATCGAGTGATTCGTATGAAAACCTAATCCTATTTCCATAATTGGAGTCAAAGAATGGTCTGAAGATTTGTTCGTCCAAATATGACCACAAAATGTTGCGATTTTCAATTATATGCAACACAACGGGTCGTCCCAAACGGCTGAGCGATTGCGGTTCAAACCCCGATGAATGCAAATAACGATTAGATATTAGAGTTATCGTTAAATATAGTGAGTTGTTTGGACTGAATACAAGTACATCGTTGGGTATACGCTTTANGTCGTCCCAAACGGCTGAGCGATTGCGGTTCAAACCCCGATGAATGCAAATAACGATTAGATATTAGAGTTATCGTTAAATATAGTGAGTTGTTTGGACTGAATACAAGTACATCGTTGGGTATACGCTTTAAATGAGTTCCAACTAGATCTAAACGTTCAAGATATTTGAGGCCAACAAAAGCATTCCGACCTATGTTTGTGATTTCATTCTCAATACTTATATGTCTTAATTGACTCGTGTTTTTTGTATACGCTTTAAATGAGTTCCAACTAGATCTAAACGTTCAAGATATTTGAGGCCAACAAAAGCATTCCGACCTATGTTTGTGATTTCATTCTCAATACTTATATGTCTTAATTGACTCGTGTTTTTAAACGCATAGTCGGGTATTGAACGGAGGTTACAATGATTTAACACAACTGTTTCAATGGACGAAACACTGTTTATTAAACCAAATATGTCGGTACCGGTGCTCGCGTTGTGATCAATATTACGGCAATAACTTATGGCCAGACTCTGCAGTTGTCGACCATTAATGGCGTTATAATCAATGATTTTGAGCAAATGATTGCGAGAAATGGTCAGCTCTTTAAACATTATATCAGCGAATGTCTTATTGCCAGCAATTTCTGTCACATTTGATTTGCTTAAAAATAATGCGTAAAATGACTTTTGATTATCGGCCAGTTTTGCAGATATTGTGGCAAAAATATCGGCATAATTAGTGATTGTATTCCCCGTACACTCCAAATGCAACATATTATCAATAATATTGCAGATACAGGGCTCCAATAATTGTGGTTCTGGGCATTTGACCGTAGTATTAGTATCTGCATTGACACCAATTATAGTCCACATCAACAAACAAATTATAATATTACAAATCATTTTTATCTTTATAATTTATAAATATTAGTTAAACTTATTTTAATTAATTAATAAATTGAATCTTTAAGTGATTAAACATAAAAATATAATTGTACTGCTGGGGAATATAAAAATACAACTAACATTAAGAAAAAAGTTTGTTAATTCAGCACTTAATATAATTATAAAAATAACAAAATTGTTAATTAATTGAACAAAGCATTAGATTAATTATTGTAAATGTATGAAAATGTAATTAATGTAATTATCCATACAAATCAAATGACATAAAAGTATTTAAACAGTTGACATTTAAAGACATTTTAATTCATGTATTGGCTTAAATGAAAACCTATTTTATTCACTATGAATCCGTGTAGCTAGAATTCTGAAATTGGTTTCATAATTTAAGTTGACATCCCTAGGCACCAGAATCCAAGTTTCATCAAGATCGGGTGAATAGTTTAAGAACAGGAATTTTTCAAAGTATGTCACTCATTTTAATGTATTCGTATGGGAGAGGGTCCGTTTTCGTATTAATTGATGGTTGAAATCATAGTTAAATTAATCATGCTCAAATACTATAAGAGTTAATTCAAAACCCCTCCTGTTCTGAGACCTTCATTATTCAATGTATATAACGGTATGCTATTCATTGGCCAACATTGACCGCTACCCCAACTGTGGCCACACAAAAATCGGTAATTTACCCGATTGGCGGCCTGTGTTCGGTCGGTTCGCAATTGATTCCCGTTATAATTAATGTCATGATATCTGCACTAAACTATTGTCAGATAACTAATAGTGAATCCCAATAACCAAATAATTACTTCAAGCACAACTTTAGTAAAAATATTTTCACTTTAAAAATGAGATAATTTTTAGTTAAATATTTTGTTGTAAATTTTCCAAAATAATTCCGACCGACAAATTTTGAAAAATTCCTGTTCTTAAACTATTAACCCGATCTTGATGAAACTTTGATTCTGGTGCCTAGGGATGTCAACTTAAATTATGAAACCAATTTCAGAATTCTAGCTACACGGATTCATAGTGAATAAAATAGGTTTCCATTTAAGCCAATATATTAATGATGGGGAACTTACTCTCAATTAGGGACTTAGGGAGTAGTTAAGCCAAATGTCAAACTGGGCGTCAAAATTTTATTATAAATTTAAAAATAAAAATTACCAATAATTCTGGTACATTCAAATGTTAAACTAAAACTTAACCATGTTAAATAGTGTGAGAAACTATTTGGTTGATGTTTACGTTGTATTTCTGGTCTAATTGGGACAAATTGAAACTTTTAACAAACTTGTAAAATACAACATGATATATATTTAAAATGTTTGTAATACATTTTAATTACACCGAATTGCATAACAACTTATATAATTCAATGAACTAGAAAATGTTTATGCATAAATTATTTTAAAATACTTTGTGTTGTTTCTTTTATTATAATTATAACTATAGGTATGATTAAATAAATAATGCATTTTAAACAAAATACCTATTAAAATATTAGTCAAAAATAAAGATATTATAATTTATAAATGCTATAGATTAGTTTATTGATTATATCATTGACTTATTTAAAGGAATATTTATTAATTTCCGCCAATGAAACGACTGCTAATATTTGGGTCATTTATAAGCCATTCATTTCGCTTATCATTACAGTCAAGAAATTGTGGATCAAATGCCAACCAATTCATGGCATTAGACGTGAAGAATGGCTTAAACACACTCTCATCCAAATAAGACCACGAAGTGTTTCCGTTCAGTCTCGTGTCTACGATCGCCAGGTTTACTGGTCTCCCCATACGGCTCAGGGAATTGGTGTCAAAACTCGATGAATTCAGGTGTTTGTTATTGACTAAACTTATTAACATTTTACGGGAAGAGTTTGTGGGTTGAAATACTAATAAATCATTGGGAATGTGCGTTAATTTAGTATTTTCTAATCTTAAACGATGAAGATCTTTAAGGCCGGAAAATAAATTATGACCAATACTTACAATACTATCGTTAATTGATATAAACCATAATTTACTAGTCTTCTCAAATGCATTATCAGGTATTGACCGTAGATTACAATTCTGTAAGAATAGTCGGTTTAAGTTTGAAAACTTGTTAATAATACCAAACAAATCGGTTCCGCCGGCACTCGGCTTGTGGTCAATGTTTGGACAGTCTTTGATATGCAGTCGTTGAATATCGTGTCCATTGAAAGCATTTAAATCTATAGTCTTAAGCGAAGTGTCATTTTCTATAGCAATGCCATTAAAGATAATGTCAGTCAAAACATTTGCTGAGATTTCTGTAATGTTTGTGTTTTTCAAATACAACTGATAATAGGATTTCTCGTTTGACGACAATTTTGCGCTTAAATCGCGAAAAGTATGTTTCAAATCTGTTATATGATTGCCAATACACTCGAGGCTCAGACCTTTATGGTCATTACGACAGATACACGGATACAGGTCTTTAGATACGGGACATTTAGCGGCTAACTCTACGTCTATACGGATTAAATTGCATTAAATTCATGTTATATTCATTTAA
The DNA here is from genome assembly GCA_905368565.1 of Medioppia subpectinata. Classification (NCBI taxonomy): domain Eukaryota; kingdom Metazoa; phylum Arthropoda; class Arachnida; order Sarcoptiformes; family Oppiidae; genus Medioppia; species Medioppia subpectinata. The sequence goes on along the minus strand of CAJPIZ010000847.1, from coordinate 8,018 downwards.
TGTAATCAATAAAAAGTGAATAAAATAGGCAAACCTTTGTGAAAACCCTTATCGTAAACGCGATATTTAATATTTGAATCGTTTTTTATCCAATCGTTTCGTCGGTCGTTATAATGGAGTGAATTGTAGGCAAAATAAACAAAACTTATGGGATTGGAGTCGAAGAATGGTCTGAACACGTGTTCATCTAAATAAGACCACATGATTTTTCTTTGATTACTTTCCATGACATACAACTTAACGGGTCGTCCCAAACGGCTGAGCGATAGCGGGTCAAACCCCGATGAATCCAAATAACGATTATATGCTAGCATTATTGTTAAATATTGTGTTATTTGTGGACTAAAAACGAGTACATCTTTTGGTATACGCTTTAAATGAGTATATCCTATATATAAACGCTTGAGATGTTTGAGTCCCGCAAACGCTTCCCGACCTATATTTGTGATCCCATCGTAAATCGTTATATTTCGTAATTGACTCGTGTTTTTAAACGCATAGTCGGGTATTGAACGTAAGTTACAATTATTTAACACAACCGCTTGAATGGACGACACTTTGTTTATTAATTCAAATATGTCGGTACCGGTGCTCGGGTTGTGATCGAGATTACGGCAATTTCTAATGTTGAGCTCATTGAGTTGTCGGCCAATCAATGCACTTTTATCAATAATTTTTAGCGCATCGCTATTATAAATGTCCAGATCTTTAAAAATAATATCAGCGAATGTATTATTGCCGGAGATTTGGGTCACATTTGTGTTGTCCAACACTAATGAGTGAAATTGCTTTTGATTGTCGGCCAGTTTTGCGGATATTGTGGCAAAAATGTCAGCATAATTAGTGATTGTATTCCCCGTACACTCCAAATGCAACCCATTTTTGGCAATATTGCAAACACAGGGCTCCAATAGTTGTGGTTCCGGGCATTTGGCAGTATTATTATCTATGGTATCTGCATTGACATTAATTATAATCCACATAAACAAACAAATTATAATATTATAAATCATTTTTATTATTATAATTTATAAATCATTAGTTTAATTGATTTTTGTTAAAAACTAATGAATTAGGAATTAAAGCATAAATGCAAATTGAAATTTACTTAAATGCTGAGTAAATGCGATAATAAAACTAGTTTTTATAAAATTTTATTTCCCATGTAATTTACATTAGTATTTTATTTTTTGATTAAACAGTCATTAAAAACTATTTAAACAAATTATACCATTTATTTATTTAGCATTTGATGTAATTATAAATTTCATGATATAATTGTTAATTAATTACTGTAAATGTAATTAACTAAATTTGATTTATATAATATAAAAAGCATTCTGAAGTGGTTTAATTCAGGATTTACAATAGTCTATTATTAATAGGTTTATTAATTATTTAAGTTAAATCCGAGTAATTAGACATAAAATGCTACATTTCCGAGAAAACTAAGCCCTGAAAATTAAAATAGCTAAATTCAATCATTATAATATCATTATTAATTAATATTACAAGATACAATTTAGATGAAATTAATAGTACAAATCAATGCGGATGAAAGTGTTTAAACAGGTGAAATGTTATCAAGGTTATTGTACGGGTTTAGACAAACCTAACAATTACGCATCAATGCACATGACAACGAATAAATCAGTCTCTTTCATAACTAGTTTAGTACATTACGGTTAATTATGCGCTCAATAAAGCAAGGTAAATTATCTGAAAAACTCATATTTATAAATGTAATCAATTATATTAAATATTTATCGCATAGAGTTTGTCATAACATATTTGTTGATAACGTGTTTATGTTATGACAAAATCAACGGACAAACGGACGTAACCGTTGAGACCAAGGACTCGACGGACACCACAAACACCAGCCCTACGGCCACAAACACGACGGGAACCGACATCTGCAGCGTTACCAACGCGCGGATCAGTTGTAATGCCGACAGTATCTCAGACCTGAGCCCACTATTCCAGTCACTGAGCACTCGCCTACCGGCGGGCATGAAACAGATCCGTGTCCTACAGATCTTTCACACAAACATTACTGTTATCTCTGACACCACTTTCCGTGACATTAAGTTTGAGGCCATTGTACTGAAAAACGTTAAGCACCTGACGGCCATCGGGTCGGAAGCGTTCGCAGGTATGGCCACAATTGTCAAGCGGTTCCACATCAACGACAGTCCCCACTATCAGCACCAGACGCCCCAAACATTTTTCAATATGCTAAACAAGTTTATAAACATCGAGAACATTGTATTGAGAAATATTAACATGGTAGAAATACCTGCCAAAGCATTTGGCGAATTGACCAAGCTAAAACAACTAGACATTTCCGGCCCAAAGATCAAGACAGTAGGCGAGGGGGCGTTCGCCTCCCTGTCGGGCCTCAAGAGTTTATTCATACACGAGACTAATATTAAGACTTTCGGGCAAAATGTGCTCGTTTTTAGTACCAATCCGACCCTCGAGCTGAAGCTAAGCCTACGGAACCGTTTGGTGACCGCAAATCCGGCCACCGGTTTCCCAGAGGAGTCCCTGAGCCGTGTGGGCCGACCCACGCATCTCATCCTCTATGGAGTTAAGGCACGCAAACAGCGGACAAAATGGACTCATTTGGACGAAAAGACATTCAAACCATTCCTCGCCGGTAATGACAAGAATCACATGACTATCGCTTTGATTACCGTTGATATTACTGGTGCTGACAGCGCATGGATTACCGACCAGTTTAAGGCCCGCATTAATATAACGTCGAGTAAATAGATTTTTGTTAATAATTATAATCTGTTGTTAATTAAAATCAATTAAATGTCAATTGTTTATAGCATTATAGAAGTGTAAATATTAATTGTTTGCGAAATTAAAACTTTTTATAATAATTAATACCAATCAATAGATTGTAATGAGATATAAAATGTAAAATCAATGTGTATTTGTTTGGTCGGCCAATAGATGGCAATCAACTCTCCATTAGATCTCAAAACTTAATTTAATGGATTTGATGGCAAAAAAGGTGATGTGATTTTCAGACCAATAATAGACTAATGGCTGAGAACAACAACGATAGGTATTGTGTGGGGAATATCGCCACCGCATTGACAACACTATGAAATGGGCGGACAATATGACAGATATAGGGGGCGAACGCGTGGGACACCCGATAGTTGCGGTCAGGTGTCGGACACTTTGTTCAGTACTGAGGCTTCTCTGCGATGAAGGAGTAGGTGTCGGTCCCCCGCAGGTCATAGTGTGTTGCCCTCCCCTACAGCTCATTGTCCGCCCAGTGTTTCGCTAATTGTATATTTAAAACATGATCACTTTGTATTCAATGCCAGATTTACATTCACATTTTAATTAACTTTAATTTTATGTTATTACAACTTTATTGCGTAAAAGCATTTTTAATTGATACAGTATATTTTACCAACATTTGTACAAATAGTACACTATTTACACATACCATGACATTGAATTCTACCATCATATTATTTATTTGAACCATAATTACAACTATATTAAAAATTCCTAATATAAATGTACAATAAATAAAATCAAATAATTTACAAATAATACACGTTTAAAGTGACCAAACAATTATACTAAAACATGACCAACAAAAATTATATTTATACTTATATTATACTGTGCATGTGTATTAACATGTGCCATGGTCAATTTACAGAAAATACCACAATCACAATAAGCGATTGCATTTACAAAAACTCTCATCTAAAATGTGTCGGTGAAAACATCACTGAATTGGATCCCATCTACGAAACACTGGGCAATCAATTGCCACACAATTTTAAACTAATTAAATATCTACACCTAATAGACACGAACATCACCGCCATCTACGACAACACTTTCGGTGACATTCGGTTTAAAAGTGTTTACATTAAATACGCTAAATATTTAACACATATCGACGGCAATGCTTTCGACGGTATGGCCGCTGATATAAAACGCTTTTACATTAACTATTGCCCGCATTTAGCGCACAATACTAGTCGTGAATTTTTTACCATGCTCAATACATTTACAAATATCGAGCACATTTTTCTACGAAATATAAACCTGATGGAAATACCCGCAAATGCTTTAGCGTTGAAAAGGCTGGAAACGTTGGAAATTTCCGGTAAAAGTTTTAAGCATGTTGGCAAAAATGCGTTTGTAAAGTTACCAGGACTAAATCGCCTCGATATACGCCAAACTAGTATTAAACGCATTGAGAATAATGTATTAGTTTTTACTACTAATTCCAGACTTGATATAAGCATTTATATCAAGAGTGTATGGATTAAGGGCTCAAGTTTTGATGACCACTCCCTGAGCCGATTGGGTCGGACAACACATCTGGTATTGTATGGTGTAGTGAACGGACAGACCATGTATTTAGACCAACAGTCCTTTCGGCCGTTTCTGGTCTCTAATTATAGCAATGATATCACTATTATTGGCGCAAAACTACCACTAAATGAGACAAACAATAAATGGATGTCCGCTTTTAGGCAACGAGTTTTTGTATTGTAATAAACAATGTGTTTATTTCAAAAATGTTGTGACATTTTAAAATGTCATTATTCACACTGTAATTAACTGTAAAATGTTCAAGGTCTTAAGTATTGCAATTTAATTATGTTATATTGCAAATTAAAATTAGTTTATCTGAGTATACATTCGGTTAAGTTAAAAATATTTCAGTTTATTATGAAATATATCAGTATTATAATGACTGTATAATTATTATTGTAATTATTATTGTTTACATGTATCAGTAATAGACTATTAATGTTATTAGTGTATTACTAATAGTGTATAAAATAAGAGTTTAATTTAAAATTAATGTTTTTTTTTGTACAATAAAATACATAATAATTATTGCGAAAAATAATTAACAAAAGACTATTTCATTAAAGTGTAGTAAACAATATTGTTTAAACAGCAATTCCGTTAAAAAAAATTAAAAATGATATAAAACTTAAAACCTATTACCATAAACAACTACAATTGTAATCTAGCTTAATAAAGTTAACTAACTTTACATTCCCACATATCAAAGTTAAAACACCACAATAAAACTTAGATTACAAAATGCTTTACAACATGATGAACGCTATATTGATAGTAACATGGTCAATCACAGCTGCGGTAGTGGTCGGGGCCAACAGCACAGACACGCAACTGGTTTGCGACAATAATCCGGATCTATTTGATCCGTGCGATTGCGACCACGAAGAGGACGAGGGCTCAGTCATCTACTGTCGCGGCAAATCTGTGACCGCATTGAAGCCACTGTTTGACCACTTGAGTCGCAACCTTACGGCCGCCCAGAAGTCATTCTTCCGGTTATATCTGCGCAAAACACGTGTCGCCGAACTGCCGGCCAATCTGTTGGCCGACATCACTGTCCGCGATATCATTATCTACGGCGACGTCACTCTCAAGAAGATCCACACCAACGCCTTCGACGGCCAGTCTGTCATCGAGGTGTTCCGGCTCTTCAACTGTCCCAAACTGGACCACACGGTAACCGACGTGTTTGCCATAATCAACAAAATGACCTCGGTCACGAACGTAACGCTCAGCGATATAAATCTGACCACGATACCGGCGCACGCGTTCAACAAACTACCCAAATTGTCCATGGTATATCTCGGCGGCCATAGTATCAAGACTATTGGCGCGCAAGCCTTTAACCAATTGCGACGCCTCTATATTCTGTATATTGTGGAGACCTCTATATCGCACATCACCAAGGACGTATTGGTATTTAATCCACGCATTAAACGCCTGTATGTATCCCTGGATTCTAACCCGGCTCTGAATAGCAAGAGCTTTGACCGAGATGCTCTGAGCCATTTGGCCAGAGTTAACCTGATGCTCAGCGATGACCACAATCAGACGTGGTCGTTCATTGACGAGGGTAATTTTAGTCCCTTCCTACAGGCGAACCCGTTAAATAAAATAATGTTGATCGACACCCGTCTGAACTGTCTCGATAGGCGCAACGTGTGGCTTATAAACGGGACATATCTTTCCGATCAACTCATTGAATACAAGTATCTCCCAAATGGCGAGTACCAGACTCTGACCAATGGTTGTAAATTATTTTCTCACGGATAATTTAATAGAGTATACTGTATTTAACAGAGTATACTGTGTTGGTCAATCTGATTTACAAGTTTGTATAATATACTGAACATGTTTATTTGGATTGAAACAAAATAAAAACAATAATTTAATCTTGTTTAATCAATTAATTTAATTAAAGTTACATTCTCTCATAATATTTATCAAATATCTTATAAAACTATAGATATGATTGAATGTTTCATAGTGACCTGGCTCACACTACCACTGGGCTCAGCCAAACATTTGCCACAGAGTCTGTACGCCATTATTGTCTGTTTTATCGTTATCCGTATCAGTGCTCAAGGGTTTGAGTTTTTCTGTTTCAATAAGTTATGGGAAAAAGTATTTAGTTTTGTTTAAAATTATTAATATATTGCTTAAAACTTTAATGAGTTTAGTGACCGACCGATGCAAACGTGTCTGAATGGACTGCACACCAATTCAGTGTCGCAAATAAACTGTATATTATTGGAGGCAAACCGATCGCACCGGTGATGAAGCCCTAGATGTAAAGTTATAAGCGAGATAATTCACAGCATAATTATTTAATAATCAAATCATATATTATTTAAATTAATTTCATGACAAACCTGCGGGTATATAACAGCGGTCACAACACTTGCAACCGGACTTTAGGGTGCGTTTATCGACAACTAATCCCTGATATCTCTCGCACTCACTTCGGGTGATCTCGTCGTTGCACTTAATCCGAGAGCAATCGCAGCGATTAATACTATGAATTAATTTTGAAAAACTCTTGATAAAAGTACGACCGTTGGACGACTTGTTTAGCTTCTGGAGCACCTGAGAAATCCTCTTCATATCTCTACTATTGCTATCAGAATCTGATAAATAAATAAAACTTTTAATTTAATAAACATTTATAATTAATTGCTTACATACCTGTGCACACGTGTTGTGCATTACACGACAGGTCTCCCTCGCACTTAACAATTAAACCATTCTTATGAACTGGTTTACAACTATCGTTCATTTCTACAAACATGGTAATTATTTTGTAAATATTTTTAATTTAATTATAACTTATAACGTGTAAGTTATAAGACCTACTTTTATGGATGTGACAGCACTCACACCGATAGCTGTGTCGATAGTAAATGCCCTCATATTCGGCACATTCTTCGCGTGTTATTGTGGTTTGATTTGATGATAACCGAAGACATGGACACAATTGGTGACAATTGATTATATTCGCTGTTAAACAGATTGTAATTACAAACAGATTCAGTATTATTAATACATTTATAGTCATATTTGTTTTGCAAACCAATGCGGTAAATTTACGCAATTGACTATTTTTGTTTGTAAATTAATACTGAGTTAATTAATTAAAACATTTTAATAACAACTAAAAAGTAAGTATTTTATAGAAATAAAAAATGTTTAAATTACTTACAATTATTTTTTATTTGAATAATTTATTAAAAATACACAATTAAATTGATAAATATAACACAATCATGAAAGCAATCATTAAATATCATGTTTAAAAATATTTAACTGTGAAATTCAATGTAATTTTATAACTATTGTAAATAATTAAACAAAAATAATTTTAATTAAAGTTATATAAATTGAAAACTTGTTTATAAATACAATTTCAATTAATTAAGTATTTAATAGTATCTAAATAAATACAACGTTAAAGTGAAAAATTATTAGACAGTATTGAATAAATCTTATCATAATTAACAGAAAACGTGGTATTTTTGCAAAGTAGCGGTTCCTGTGAGTAGTTCTCAAGCCTGAGCTCCCGAGCGATGGCAACCGACCCCTCATTACTACTGATTGCATAATAATAATAACCATTTGTTCGGGCATTTGGCGACTCCCAGACCAACCGATCG
>CAJPIZ010000846.1:0-20320 GCA_905368565.1 Medioppia subpectinata | reverse complement strand
TGATTAGTTTTTTTGTCAAATATTTTGTGGAAATTTATGAAAGATGATAGAAATATTAAATTAATGATTCTAATAGTGATGATATTATATATTTTATTATTCCCACCATGTTTATTTATTAAATTAGATCTCTCTCTCTCTCTCTCTCTCTCTCTCTCCATAATGGCTTATTGATCACTTGTATACAACTGTTTATGAGATGCAAAATATTATATATTGATATATTATGAATGAAAAAAGCCTACAAAAACGTCGATAAAAAATGCTATAATAATAATGTTTTGATTAAATTTTTATAACTGATTGCTAACACATAGAGTAAAAATTATACAACATATTGAATGGATGGGGAGAGAGTGAGGGAGAGAGTAAATATCACATAAAAAATATTTAATATTTGCAAATGAGTTGCATATGAGTCGTAAACCCCCAGTATTTTCCCGTCAATGTATTATAAATCTATATTTAAAAACTCTTTTCACTGTTTTTCATTATAATAAGAAAATAATTGTCTCACAAAATACACTCTCTTTAACGAGTCGTTTGAATTTTATCGTTCATTACAAGGAATCGCAAACATAAACGACGGGTTAATAAAAAAAGGGTAAATAAGAAAATAATTGCAAAATTAACGACTATTTAAGCGATAATAAACTCAATTGCACTCAAGAATTGAGACACAATTTTCATCAATGAGTTTCATTATAGTCGGAGACTCGCGATGTCTTGTATAATGAATATCAACACATTTTTTGCGTTCAAAACGAATGGCAAATATTTTACCGCCGCTTAAAATCTGTGACCAAATGCCTGTTCATTATATTTCACACTTATTTTTAAAATGTGGAAATAAATACTGAAAAACACAGTCGAGAGTGAGTGAAGACAGACGTGGAAAGAGGGGGAGAGGGAGAGAGAGGCGAGTAAATCAATCAATCAGTGCATCGGTGATCAATGTATGTCTCAGTAATAAATAAATGAACCACAAAAGTGAAGTCCATCACCAAAATTGAGGAAAAGGATCGCATAGATAGACAGAGAGGGAGTGAGTGAGTGATAACAAGCCATACATTCCTAGTCGTCGACTCAATTCATAAGCAAAGAAGGAGTGCATAGTCTTTGCTGATGAATATACGAGAGTATAAGACATCAATGAATGGTGTGTTTTGGCCGCACGTCTGGCACTGAACTGTAGTGTAGAGAACACCAGCGCTTGGATTGCATTCTCGGCTATTAATCAAATGAGAGGAGACGGACAGACAGCTTGTGATGTTGGGATAGAGTGGGAGATGGCATGCGATCTCTTGATGGAGAGTACTGTTAAAACAGATAACACACACACGTTATGGCCCGAGATGTTTGTCAGGGGCTGAGAAGAACTGGTCGATTGTAAACCTCTAAACATTTGATAGTAAAACAAGACATTCATCGTAACATTTTTCATTGTATAAAACGAAAGACACAAAACTTTTTTCTCCTTATTTTCGAGTAATAAATGATCGCAAAATAGTTGAAAAAATGTTCAACTTTTGGGGAAAAATTCAATTTAAGTTTAGAATCGCTTTAATAGTATAGATATTAGAAATACAACAAACATTAATATGACTTTTTTGTTTTGAGCAAAAAATAGATAATAATGTTATGAATTGAGACATAGAATGAGTGAATGAATTAATTCAATTCTGTGCTCAACAGCTATGACCGAGAGATTTAATAAATGGTTTTCAATAAGTCTTTAGCAGTAAAACGGATTGTGAATGAGAGACACATCTGGAGAATAGTGTCGTAAAACTATTATACAGCGTGTGTAACATTAACCTAAAGCCCACGTCTCTCTCTCTCTCTCTCTCTCTCTCTCTCTCTCTCTCTCAACCTAAACATCAACTTCAAAGATGGACGAGTATTGTGTCAATGGATGACAGGAGTATCTCCTCAAGAGGTTTGCTTGTGATAAATTGTGTACAGCTATTGATATAGTAATGTGTTATCATTTTTGGGTATAACAACACACATATATATGAGAATATTTTGCGCCTAAAACTGTCAAAACTGTATTAACTTAATATAAATACGGAATACAGAATCGTTTAAGCGTTTTATATGTCATACGAGACATACATTGAAGAGAATATAAAAAATTTAATCTACAAAATAACGATAACATCTGTATTATCAATCATTTTCATGTTCCGTATATCTAATTGTTTTTTGATTATTTTATCAAATAATATAATGTTTAAGTTTCATAATTTTCAAAAGTGCTTCTCATGTCATGTGTGTATATATAGCACATCCAGACATTGGCACCGGAGAGGGAATGGTATGTACGCAAGAGGGAGCTCTACCAACACATCCCTTCGCCACAAGACTTTGTGTATCGATAAAAAAGAGTCGAAAGTAATGGAAAGTAAGTCGAGAGCCGTATACACAAAGAATATACAGAATATTTATCTGCAATGAGATTATTCTTGTGATCATTTAAGTTATTATCCAAAAAGCTATAATAGAGTCGACCAGAAAAAGAAGAGAGAGAGAGAGAGAGAGAGAGAGAGAGAATGATTGCTGGTATGTTCTCTATGGATGCAATGTTGTTCAGAGCGAGCGAATGGCAATCTACCAGAGCTTTACTTATGGCTCATTAAACCCTTCATCGCCAGAGACTGCAAAAGAAAGGGAACCGAAGTTCGAGAGCACAGAGAAAAGAGAGCAGTCATTGCAGACCATATCCAACACAACACAACCATCACATACACGACAATTCAATTCATCTCTAGTGACTCCCTGTGCTCTGTATCCATACAACACCCTATACTACAGCACTAGTATGTTGTGTGCGTCAAACAACTGCCGTTAAAAGTGGCCAAAAATGTTTCAAATGAAACATAAGAGTTATATATTGAATGTAAAATAACATTTCTTGGCCTCATATCAAACGCTAATATTTTAAACAATTCTTAAACACATGACATTCATATATCATTACTAATTATGTGCAATACCTGTTGGTGTGTCAGTTAATATCAACTAAAAACCAATTGGTATGAAATTTATATTTTATAACAATACATAAATCAATGCAAGAGATCAATAAAATATACGACAAATAAAATTCAATTTGCAATAACCATAAATGGTTGCGTCGATTCCCATATACTTTATTAGATAAATCTTTTGCCCAAATAATAAATTCAAAGAATATTTTAAATACGAGTGAAAGTATAGTAAATGTGAGTAAACCAGTAAAGTCTTTAGAGGACACAAAACTCATTGCAATTAACATTTCAAAGCAATTTTATCAAAATTCTTAGGGCTAAGAATGAGAGTGTGATATGAAGTGAAATATAGATAAAAGTTTAAATGACTGGAGGCCACAAATTTCGATGTGAATTCTCTCTCTCTCTCTCTCTCTCTCTCATTGACTCTTTTCCTAAACGTATTGAGTGAAAGTAAAACTATTTCAAAATCAAAGATCAAAACCTTTTGCCAAGAGATATGATATGTAAGACTCAAATGGCATTCGTTGTGATAAATAAGTAACTCTTATGTGAGTAGAAAAAATCCAATGCTTTTGAGAATATTCTTATTAAGAAAAGTCTAAATAAATCTGAGAGAGAAAGAGAGAAAAATTTAGATTTTTCAATCTAAGAGAGAGAATATATTTGTCGATTGAAAATGTGAGTAAAAAAAGTAATTTTAGTAAAAGTTTAAGTAAAAACATGTTCAAGTTTTGCACACAATTGGACGTCGAAGTTGTTAAGAGTGCGGGTTTTGTTGTGCTTTTATTTAACTGCATTTCTCGTCAATTCATTTAAACACTTATTTCACATCAAAACTCATTGCAAGGCATATAAAAAAGAGTCGACACAACAGATATCGGTCGGGAAAAAATTGTTTGAATCGTTTCCAATTGAGTCCCAATACTTTAGATATAAATATCGATTACAGTGAATAGGGGAGAGAGAGAGAGAGAGAGAGAGAGAGAGAGAGAGAGAGAGAGATGTTTTCTTTTATTCATAGAGTGGTAGTCATACCAAAACTGATTAAATGAATTCAGACAGCATTTCCCTAAAGAACGAAATGGACATAAAGTGGAGCCAAAACTCAAGAAAAACTCTGCGAAACAATTGTGAGAATTGAAAAGATGGCAAAAATTAGATGCAATCGTAAGAGTGGCCAAAAAACACACACACGAGAGAAACACAACAGAAAATGCATTAAATTAAATAAAACTATTTTCAAATTTTGAGAAAAAAGTTTTGTTTGAGAAAATCTTTGCGTTGCGTTTCAATCAATTTATTTTAAACAAAATTAAAGAGAGAGAGAGAGAGAGAGAGAGAGAGAGAGAGAGAGAGAGAACAGAGAAAATTGAATGAAAGTCATGCACTGCTACTAATGCTGGTATTATATAAACATAGCTGTGCTCTAAAACCTCTGTTGATATTGATTTAGGAGGAGTTTTAGTTTTGTGATTCTCTCTCTCTCTCTCTCTCTCTCTCTCTCTAACTTTGGGATAGTTATACTGATATATAAATTCAAAAACTAAACACAAAAGTTGTTGCCATTGTTTCCGTGCGCTATATTTAATACTACATAAATATATCGATGCGTTAATTGTTAATTCTTATAACGCTTGCAAAAACTTTATCCATTACTAACTGTTATACCAAATGGTGTTCATTATAATGTATTTTAATGAATCGATATTGAATTGATCTCTTAATATGTATTTTAGAGAGAACTGAAAGTTTGTATTATTCGTAGAGAATATGAGATTGTGTTAAATATAAAGCAATAATGAAATTAACACAAAGACAGTGAACATTAAAAAAGAGTGATAAAAAATTTCATTTCATTATTTTTTCACTTAATACATCGCCTCAACTGAAAAAATTATCTTTTGTTTGATATGTTGAGAGAGAGAGAGAGAGAGAGAGAGAGAGATTAAAAAGCTTATATCAAAGCATATTATGAGAGAACAAAAGTATTTAGTTTATGAAAAAATATAAGTTTAGTTGAGATGCAAAACTATTTCATGAATTTTATGAGATTAGAAAGCCATACATTCACATCCATTCTCTCTCTCTCTCTCTCTCTCTCTCTCTCTCTCTCAACATATCAAACAAAAGATAATTTTTTCAGTTGAGGCGATGTATTAAGTGAAAAAATAATGAAATGAAATTTTTTATCACTCTTTTTTAATGTTCTGTTTTCAGATATAAATTTGTTAGACTTTAAAACTTGTGTCCACTTCTATTGTGCTCTCTCTCTCTCTCTCTCTCTCTCTTTCTCTCATTTATTCATTTTAATACTAAACTCTTGAATGCAATAACTTATGAGCAAAAGCTATGTATATCTGAGATGAGAGAACACAATAATATGTGAGTCTCTATTGTATTGAATGAATGTTTTGCACTTTAACTCAATGCTCATACAAAATATTTTCACTTTTTTTAGTGACTTAATGTCGGACTCGCGTGAGTGCAGTGAATATCGACGAGAATATTATATAAATATATAAAACTAGTTATTGGTGGGCGTCTATCACCTCGTTTGGGCTCAAATACATAGTGCAGTGTCAGTGAATACATCGGAGCCATTAATATATGCAATCATTATAATACAAATATTATAACTAATGCCATTCAAATTCACACTTCACACCATACATACATTGCAATCATTTTGAACACAGACTCAACTAAAAATATATATTCAGTTGCCATTAGATAGATATAATTTTAATAGTTTTACTACAAATGCAGAGAGAGAGAGAGAGAGAGAGAGAGAGAGAGAGATTAAAAAGCTTATATCAAAGCATATTATGAGAGAACAAAAGTATTTAGTTTATGAAAAAATATAAGTTTAGTTGAGATGCAAAACTATTTCATGATCAAATACATAGTGCAGTGTCAGTGAATACATCGGAGCCATTAATATATGCAATCATTATAATACAAATATTATAACTAATGCCATTCAAATTCACACTTCACACCATACATACATTGCAATCATTTTTAACACAGACTCAACTAAAAATATATATTCAGTTGCCATTAGATAGATATAATTTTAATAGTTTTACTACAAATGGAGAGAGAGAGAGAGAGAGAGAGAGAGAGAGAGAGAGAGACTGTGATAGTTAATGAGAGGGCAAACTAACACAGCATTCACTGAAACGATATAATAATGGTATATAAAAAACAATATAAAATACAATCTATTTTGAATATACGACTCAATGTATGGACACATAACTATCACATCATTATATGCCGTCCGACCCCTTATAATAGGGGCAGTCAGGTATGTCATCGGCACGTATACCTCAACTACAGTCCCATTTAATAGCACATCCATTCACTACAACAATCATATGAATATCATTTAACTCAATATTTTCATAATATTCTGCTTTAATAATCACATAAAAATTTATATAATCTTAAAATATTGTTTGAAATCTTAATTTATAGCCAAATAGTTATTACAACAATGTATTGCATTTGAAGTATTAAAATGTCATAAATTTTATTTCACATAAAGTTATTAAAATTTTCAGACCATTGAGGGAATGATAAATAATATATGAATAATTTGAAGTTAAACGATAATTTCTAATGAATCATTAACGTGCAATATAGATATTCAATGATTCATGGGAAATTATCGTTTAACTTCGAAAAATTCATATATCGCAAAATACTGTCAAAATTAAAACTGTTTATAGACTACACATATAATTATCGGTAATTATTATAAGTATTTATTTTATTACAACTGGTTTTCCTAAAATTCTATATACAATACATAGAAAAAGTCAATTGACATAAAAATAAGGAAACACTGAATAAACGGATAAGATTTATATACTTTAAAATTCAATGCAATAAATAATAGACAAACAAAAAATAAATTGAAGGAAAAAAAGAAATTAAATTTTCAAAATTAAATCTATAGATAAGATCGTAACACATAAATGTCACGTCCTTTTAGACCGATTGAATGCCATCTATAAAAACATATCAATTGGTGTATTTCTATGCATAGGAGAAACAGAGAAGGAGAGGGAGGGAGAGAGAGAGCACAATAGAAGTGGACACAAGTTTTAAAGTCTAACAAATTTATATCTGAAAACAACAAATGATTTGTAGAGAAAGTGAAGGAGAAGTGAGAAGAAAAATAAATCACTAACGAGTAGAAGGGAATGGACAGTAGGAAGAGGACAGACAGACACATACATACTGTACATTACAGTGAGTGTGAGATAGAGAGACATAAAGTGGCAAAAAAGCTCAAAATGGTTTAGTGGTGTCCGACAGTGACAAAAGAGATGATCCATTTCTGAAGCACCAAAAGGAGGCATAAATTGTTTGAGAATTTACGAAACGTTTTCCAATGAATGCAACGTTTGAATGAAGAGTAGTGTAGAGAAGAGAAAGAAAAATTTGTGCACAAAAATAGGCGCTCATAAAAATGAATTGCATTATAGATGTATTGAATAGAATAATAATAAGAATATTGAATACAAAATTCTGGCAATTTTTTAAGAAAAAAATAGTGAAGCAGTTTAGGAAAGGCTGAGTGCGTGTACTGTATATATGTCTGGGTATGTGAGGACCGGAGCTGAAAGAATAATAGGCGCTCACAGAAAATCTCAAAACTGTCTGATAGATAACGGAATCACTTCCTACCGCTTCCCTACACTTCCCAACACTACTCTCTATATAACAATTGAAAACAATAACTAATGAGTTGAGAGTATTTGTTGTGAAAAAATATATAGAGATTTCGTTGCAATGGATGCTAAATGAGAGACAGGGCTTTTCCTATTGCTTTCGCTGTCAAACCACTGGCCGTTTGTTTTTTGGTCAATGAATCAAATTCTTATTCACTTCCCAACACTACTCATTAGTTATTGTTTTCAATTGTTATAGAGAGAGAGAGAGAGAGAGAGAGAGAGAGAGGCTGTGATTGAGAAGAGCGTCATTGAAAATAAATGTCCATAAAATAAACACCAAATTAATAGTGAAAACCAAACAACACATAAAAAGCCATAAAAAATATACAGCAATACATATAAATGTGTAATATTTTTAATGTCTAAGTCTTAACAATTGTGAACATAGATTAGGAATAGGAATGGGAATGAATTGGCGCTTATCTTCCAGAAGAGCAGTTCCAGCGCTATCTCACAATTCATTGACGATTCAACACAACACGTCTGCCATTTGAATCGACGGCGACTACGGATCTGAACGCTCGCAGAGAGAGAGAGAGAGAGAGAGAGAGAGAGAGAGAGAGAGAGCGGTGGCAGAGCACAGCCCTGAATACTAAGTAATAGGGCGAACCCTATTCCTCCAATTTTGTGATTCACATCAAATTCATTCGACATTAAAAACACTCTATCCGTAGATATTGTATGTATAGATAGTATGGGCTCTCAATATATTTATAGCCAAAACACAGAAAATATAAAATTATGTATATATTAGAGCGTGGAATATATGTATATATAAATAGTGTGTGTTTTAGTACACGGACTGCGAAAAACGCACCCAAAAATCAGTACATTATATGCAAAAAAGCGTATATTATATTATATGACGATATGGTGTCTATGGGAAAGACTTGAGCATCACTTGAACATCAGAGTCAAATCAACTCATGAAATATCAACATTACTTTAATAGATATCTTCGCAAAAATGCTATCACAAACTCCATTCACTCCCAAACCATTCAACGCCCAAATAAAACAAAAAATTTTACTAAAAAAATGTCCACTCATTTACTTATATGAATATAACGAAGGAATTGGGAAAAAACTTTTTTCCATCAAAAACTTTAAAATTATTCAAATTTATTGCATTTTTCTGTTTCATTCAATTTAAATGAAATACAATTTATGTTTTGCGTCAAAATTAATCGCCAAAAAAAATTAATTTTTTCATAACTCATAACAACAATAATAATTATTATTATTAATACTAAAAACACAAAAATAACGAGTGAATAGTATTTACAATAAAACAAATCCTTGAATTAAATGAATTATAAAAATTAATTTTCAATTATTTGAAGTCATGTATTGAATAAATTTCTCATTGAAATGACGACAACGAAAACAAAATGGGAAAAAGTGCCGAAAATTCAAATAATTTTATTAATGCGAATAATTTGTTAGATTTGTTAGATATATGAATGAGATATACAAATGACGGCATCATATGATGGAAAAACATTTTCTCTAAAACTCATAACTATTTAATGAATTTTATTAAATATATTTTCGCTGCAATAAGGAGTAAAGGAATAATGTGTTGTATTTGATGTGTAATGAGTTGTTGTAAGCGTTTGGAGAAAAGTTTTTGACTTTTAATTACAAAAATGCCAGAACTGTTGAAGAGAGTGGTAGTTGTGCTCACCATCTCTTATCAACATATACTACAATCCAATCCAATATTGAAACACTCACTCATCTCTAACACATAAAAGAGTGAGAAAGAGAGACCATATATACCATGTATGTACTGGAGATACAGATGCCATCGTTACATATCATATTATGAGAGAGAGAGAGAGAGAGAGAAAGAATGGAGAGATCAATGATTCTTTGACTTTTGCATACAATATATACACAACTATTAAGAGATTGAGTTAAAGGCTGGCGAAGAGTGAAAGTGTTTGTAAGAGATGTGAAAAATTCATTACATATTCGCTGTTAATATTGACGGCGCGCCCCATCACAGCCCCATCGCAGCCCCATTTGAGCCCTATTTGACGGCTTGGCTTCACTTTCAGACAAAAAACTTTTATATTCTCTTCTCTTTCTGTGTTATTAAAACTGAACTAATATTTTGCAATATATGTGTGCCTTATATTCAACATTTGATGGCTCCGGTCGTTGTGTTTAGCGATGGCCTACACATGGGATATGTGCGCAAACATTATATAATACAATCACAAATGGTTACCCCCTATGCTATGAGCGCTAGTATGTAAGTGAAGGCCTAAGTGAAGGCCTGGTTGTGTTTTGCCATTTTGATGATATGTCATATCCAACACAACATGCGAACCGGCATAACATCTGCTGCTCTCATATATACTTTTATATCATATTTTCTTCCATTTCTACTTTTTATCTCTCTCTCTCTCTCTCTTTTATCTCTTATAAGTTTTTGCAATGATATGATTGTATGATATAATATGTATCTCTGTTTGACAGCATATGATAGGAATGTGATGCGAGATCTCTCTCTCTCTCTCTCTCTCTCTCTCTCTCTCTCTCAGTGGATGTCTCGCATCACATTCCTATCATATGCTGTCAAACAGAGATACATATTATATCATACAATCATATCATTGCAAAAACTTATAAGAGATAAAAGGGAGAGAAAGAGGGAGATAGAGAGGAAGAGCATTGATAAACATAGAAACCAATGGTATGCAGAATATTGTCAAAGTTCTCTCTTATGGCATATATTATATTACAGTTATATTATTAGTTGACATTATTTTAATTGAATTTAACACAACGTTTGGCTTTAGGCTCTCAATAGATAGTCTGTGAATCAAAAATGGTTCGCATTTTTTGTCATTTCCCAGAATTTGGTGCTAAAGAGGGGGTTTGTGTGGTGTCTGTAAGTCATTGCCTCCACCACCAGATGACTGACCCCTACTGTGTAAACGCCAGTTCGTAACCAATTGTGTAATACAAGTATTGCTTACAATATATAACCGAATATCCATTGAATCCAAAGCCACGAAACGCCAAAAATTAGAGATGAAAATATAAAATAACTGTTTTTTGTTAACATTTGACAGTAATCTGGAGTAAAAATCTCTTATCAATAATAATGCGCTCTTTTGTGAGCGAGTATTGAATTTCAAATAAAAGTTTTTAAATGAAATAATAAGCAAAAGAGAGAAAGAATTGGACGGAAAATAATGGCATTCAGTGAATGAAACGCTTAAAAAAGCAACAGTCAGTCAATCAATTCAAGAATCAAATATTTTATTATTATTTGCTTTATTTTCGATCAAATTTTTCATTTCATTTCTCACTTAAATATCCAATTATATGATTCGTTTGAGTTTTTCTAACAAAAAAAGTTAACAATAAAAAGGTCGAGAGAGAGAGAGAGAGAGAGAGAGAGAGATTATTGTAAAACAACATATTTTCGATGCGATTTAGGGGTATTGTAGGTCTAGTAAAGCTTAATACATTGCTTCACACCCACCACCCCTTAAATTTAAACTTTAAAACACTTTAAAGTCCTTAAATAATACTTTAAAATATATATATATTTGATTTCGATGTGTAATGTGTCGCGAAAAGTTAGGGACTGACGGTTATGGCGGTGAACCATACCATACCATACTATACCATATTATCCCCATTGCGATACACAATCAACTGTTAAGCCATACAAACGACACAATCGACTGATGGATATAAAAAATGAGTGAACAGAGAAAAAACTAAACACAGTTATGGCCAACACTTATATACATTAGGGGTAGAAATGGTGGAGAGAGAGAGAGAGAGAGAGAGAGAGAGAGAGAATGGAGAGATCAATGATTCTTTGACTTTTGCATACAATATATACACAACTATTAAGAGATTGAGTTAAAGGCTGGCGAAGAGTGAAAGTGTTTGTAAGAGATGTGAAAAATTCATTACATATTCTTCTAACAAAAAAAGTTAACAATAAAAAGGTCGAGAGAGAGAGAGAGAGAGAGAGAGATGAAGGAGGAGAGCACCGATAGATTTATAAAAACTAATTTAGTGAGCAATCGATCCTCCATTTCAATGGCACAAAATCCCTACATTTTTTTAGCTTTCGGTCATTTTCGCCATAAAATAAAAAAGAAAATATACTACAAATTCATTGGTGCAGAAAATGTTATTTTCTCTATCTATCAGTCTCTCTCTCCCTCTCCTCATTGACTCATATAAGAGAGCACTGGTTATTGTCTGTGAACTTCAGATCCAATCTTATGGATCGTCACAAACTTGTGTTGTCTATCGGTGTATATAATATATAACATGAAAGCAATGGCACAGCAAATAAAGTGCTCCAAAAAATAGTTTTATAACGAGGAGTCAGTCATTGCGGGCATTATTTTGTCCAAAAAACCTAATGATAAATACGATATACAATAACCGTATTTTTAATGCCTTTTCAATAAGACACTCATATGAGACTATGGTGTAAGGGATGGTATGGTGTGTATGGCGTGTACTTCACATAAAGATTGCAATTATGTGAGAATAAGAGCAGCAAAATAGTGGCACTAAAATCACAATAACTATAATAATCGATGAGGAAAGACATGGATAGACAACAACGGAGTGGATATTCTTATGGTTTTTATGACATAATACACGATATGAGAGTACGGATGGCATGACATCACTCTCTTGAGGCAAACTATCTCTTTTTCTCTCTATTCCCGTAGTGTTTAAGTCTCCGCAAAAACTTACGTAAAAGATATAAAAAATATTATAAGTGTAAAACGATAGCCACCGAGAATTAGCCCATTGTTATGAGCATAGCCTGAGTTGCATTGCGTTGGCCGTACACTATATACCCCATGTATTATATGAAATGTTCGCTATTATTATTATTATTACAGATTCTCGTAGAGGAGTATTGGGAGTGAGAGAACGGCTGAGCATTTTTGACAGATGGCTTTCTCAGGGGTGCAATAAAAATAGTAAAGTGTTATATAAGAGATAAGATGCAAATATGCACTCAATGTGTACATACATTGTCGCTCACCGGCCCTCCACCTCACAAATGTTTGCATTCAGATTATATTTCAGCCTTTTTTGGTTCATTTCTGTCCAGCATTTAATCGCCAAAATTGTTGTATAATGTCTTTGCTTTAACATTCATTACAAAAATCACAATAAAAGTATTGTATAAAAATGCAATGAAAGTATACAATGGAAATGATTGTCCAGTATATCGTGGGCCAAATAATGTGAATTTATTTGAGTGATAATTATTGAATGCATTTCAAATGCAAGGCATACTGTTTTCAATGGCAATTATATTTACGGTAAACGTCTATAAATAGTATTCAAATAGAAAAGTGCTTTTCTGTGCATAAAACCATTGAATTGAATAAATAATTATTTTCCATCAAATGATTTTGCGTGTAATACACGTTCAATACAAACAATATTGTTGTTTATTCTTAAGGAATATATTCGGTTACAATTGGCATATTATTAGACAATACAATACACAATGAGAGAGAGAGAGAGAGAGAGAGAGAGAGAATCTTTTCGCTAATTCTGTGCTTACATAACAGTGAAATGATTTTGATTTAGATTTATGAGCCATTACTGGTGGTCCTTTCACTGTATTCTCTCTTAGAGAGAATACAGTGAAAGGACCACCAGTAATGGCTCATAAATCTAAATCAAAATCATTTCACTGTTATGTAAGCACAGAATTAGCGAAAAGATTCTCTCTCTCTCTCTCTCTCTCTCTCTCTCATTCAGTGTTATATAAGAGCACTAAAAGTACTGATATTTTTTCAAACAAACAGATACCTAAAGATAATAAAATTTCAAACTTTGAAATCGTTGAGAGTTTTGGGAATACATAAAAAAGAGTTAACGGCGAGAGATATTTAGAGCCCCGGAGTTCTCCAAATGCCTCTCCGATTGTCTCAAATGACTTGACATTTAGATCATTGAGGACTCGGGGAAAGAGGCAAACATTGGCCTTCCTTTCCCTCAATCATTATATTTATAATCATAATTTTAAAACCAATAAATACACGACAAATGAACGACTTTTTATACAAAAAAGAGCTCTTAATTGTTATTACAATTTAATACTTAAATCCAAAGGAAATGCAAAAAAATATATATTTATAGTTGGCTTTTGGCCAATATTTGCTAAAATCTATTAATACATAAGTGAATGGAAGAGATAGAGCTTAAGATTTTTATAAATAAACTAAATTGTAATAATAAAAAGTTTTTTGCAAAGTGTTTGAGTGGTAAGTATTTGTGCAGTGTTTGGCAAAATAGTGGTATAAAGTGACTAACCCTTATAACTTACGTTAACAACACATCTCTACACAAAATTACTTCAATTCATTTAATTAAGCCATCATTTAAGCGCAAAAAAGTGTAATTCTGGTCGTATTGCTTGGGATATGCTCTCAACACTTCAAACTGTGTACTCATTTGCAGAGAATATTTAATATGAAATTGATTTATGACTTTCAGAAAATTTTAATTATTCTTATGATAAGAGAGAAGTGTTTGAGAGAGAGAGAGAGAGAGAGAGAGAGAGAATCCTCGGTAGAGAATACAGTATTTAGAGCAAAAGGCATCACAAATATCAATATATGTGAAATAATACACAACTGGCAGTAAATATATTCTATAAGTCAATACAATATAACAAAACAACAAAAATATATAACAAAACTAAAAGTGCTTTACGTTTCATAGACTCCCATTGAAAGTGATGGGAGAGAAGGAGAGAGAGAGAGAGAGAGAGAGAGAGAGAGGGAGAGAGAGACTGAAGTATATGATATGAATGGTGACCGAAATTGGACTGTTATTAATGAGAGTGTCAGCACTTAAAATAACAGCACGTATTGGTTGTGTATAGCAATGATGTGATTGCAAAATGTATTCCTTATGTGTGTTTCTTCTACTGTATTCAACACAAGTGTTATGAACACAAAATTGTTGAGAAATATACCCTAAAAACAACAACACATGTAATGATTATATTTTTATTTTATTTTTCAAAATCCAAAAACGACACACGTTTAAGTTTCTGTTTAAATTTGATGAGAAAGTTATTATTAAGAATATTCGTTACATGTATACAATGTTAAGCATACTGTAGATTTAATGTACAATTAAATTTATTATAGTAATTATTATGGATTATTTATTTAATTAACTATTAATCCTAAAGAATTTGAAATTAATATATTTTTTAAACACCATTTGCTTACGGATACAATATATCCTTCGAATGCAGTATTTCGTCGGCAAATATATACAAATATAAGTTATTTTTTGCTTAACCTTTAGATAGTGTGAACAGTTGTGTTTGTAATAACATGACTACACTTTACAATGTATTTAATTGTAATGAGATTTTACTATACAATATAAATACATGTATATAAAGTGCTTTATGTAAATACTTTATGCTAAAAATAAACTGTAAGTGCATTAAATCTATACTCTCTTGTAATACTTAATATTTATATACAAATTCTTATATTATATTTACTGACCATTCATTTGAATAATGTTTGTGCTCCTTTAATTCTCCAATTAATTTATAATTAATCTCTCTCTCTCTCTCTCTCTCTCTCAGTCTTCACGAAAGAATCTCGAGTAATACTAAAAGACAATAAGCTTTTGATTAAATCATTAATTTTAACTTTTAGTACAAATCTANTCTCTCTCTCTCTCTCTCTCTTTCTTTCTTTCTTTCTTTCTCTCTCTTTCTTTCTTTCTTTCTTTCTTTCTTTCTCTCTCACATTTCTTTATGCTATTAACAATTTATACGCATATTTTTAAGAGAAAAAACTCAAGATATATGTCTCAGTGTATTAGAAATGATTGGCTTTAGTTAATGAACTTTTGGATGAGTTAACTGAGCGCACAGTTAGTTAACTGGATGTCTGCGTGTATTGCAAAAAATTCATAAATTATTAAATACGAGAGAGTTTTACGGCATTTCTATAAATATTGGTTTACTATTTGTGTGAATACATTCAATACATAGCGTATAATTAGATTATAATTTCAAATTAGAAATTCAATTATTTGCACAATATTTGACATTTAATTAAATTTAATGCATTTTCTTTAAAGTTTATAGTTTTAAACACAATTTAATTGTATTATATAAATGTACACATTTTTGTCAATGAATTTTACGTATTTATTTAATGAATTTAAATTTGCGCAATATTTGCGTATAAATTAAGTTATAATTACTACAATTTATATAAATAATTATTTTATAAATAAGTGTGAAATTTTAAATTGATATTACTTCAGTGCTTTTTATATAATTTAATTTAATTTATATAAAAATCTAGTTTAATCTATAACAGAAATACGAAAAATAAATAATTTTAATCAAAAGGTATTAAATTGATTATAAAAAACATCATCAAATGGCATGAAAATAACTTAAAATTTTTTGTTTTAAAATACTATAAACAAAAATATCATTTCACTTATTATAATACTTAAGAGTAAGAAAGAAGTTATTAATAAAGAGAAAACTTTTTGTAAAACTTACTTAAAATTGTAAATTTTCTTGATTTTCTTTCTGGCGTTGAAGCGATGGGAAGCAGAAAAAGTTTGTTAAAACATAGTTTTAATGTATGAAAACTTAGTGCACCGGCAGTTGGATATGATCTCAAAATCACTATAATAGACAAAGAATGCACTTTAGATTCCTCTGAGATTCAAATTTATTACTTATAATTATTTTATAGATTTACGTCATTATTAGTTATTTATAAATTTGAGAGAGAGAGAGAGAGAGAGAGAGAGAGAGAGAGACTAAGAATAGCAAGATGAAAGTAAATCTACACTTTATTATATAAATCAATATACACAAAAATAGAAATATAATTTATTATACATTTACCTGAATTGCTGTCATATTATTCTGTACTCAAACACTAAGACATTGACATTACATAATGGATAAGAATAATGATCAGTAGAAATGAAATCACAAACTGTACGCTCAAACAAGTGGGTAGAATATAATATATCAAATGACCCCTATTGGGTTGGTGGTGGTGTGTGACCGGGTTAAGTGCTACATACTAGATTAATAAGAATTAATTGACTTGAAAGTAACAATTTTGTAAATTAACTAATCAATCTCATTTTTGTGATCAGTTTACTAATAATATGGATACAGTTCTACCTTCATCTTGTATGTACTAATAATAAATAATAGTAAAATATTTATAGATAGTAACGTATATTGGTTTTATGTAATCAAATGATTGCTACATTACGTTATTTCTAGCAAATCAATTTAGATCACATTTTTCTTAATATATAAATATTATATTGCATTTCACTCATAAGTATTGGTTATTTTGGTCGTGACGTAAATTACAATAAATATTGTTTAAAGATTTGTATTGTTCCAGAAGTTCATTATCAATATACTTATATTTTACTATACAGTATTACAACTTGTATACAATTGATCAATAAAGAAAGTGATGATATTTTTACAATATACATATGTATTATTTAATCAGTAGGAGAATACAAATTAATATGCATTAAGATTGTATACTTAATTAAAAATAGCGGCTTATGTGTAAATTAGGAAAATCAATATAAAGCACTTTACAATGCACTACAATACTATACGTCAATACTATGCAATGAATACATGCATTTATAGTAAATAATAAATGGCACAATATTAAAGTGGTTACTAACACAGTATATACTGTGATATACTGTGATTGTAATACTAATACAGATATAAAATGTTTACCACTTTCTGTCTGATCCGAGAAGAGTGGTGTCCATTAAGATGTGTTTGAAAATAGCCTATCAATGAATTCCTAATGCATTAATGCAATGGATTAGAGATTTATGATTATAGTGTTAGTATGTATTCTATGAGATCTCTCTCTCTCTCTCTCTCTCTCTTCCATTAAGATGTGTTTGAAAATAGCCTATCAATGAATTCCTAATGCATTAATGCAATGGATTAGAGATTTATGATTATAGTGTTAGTATGTATTCTATGAGATCTCTCTCTCTCTCTCTCTCTCTCTCTCTCTCTCTCAAATTTATAAATAACTAATAATGACGTAAATCTATAAAATAATTATAAGTAATAAATTTGATGTGTGTATGTATTTGGATGTGGGGTTAGTGTCAACACAACCGAGTTTATGACATTTGTTTTTCTATTTGTTTGTTTATTTACATCAAATATAAAATCTTTTCTTACTTTCATATATTCGTTCAGAGGTTAGATAAATGAATTCAAACAACAAATTCACGTCATATATAAAAATGTTTGCTTTTTGTTTTATGTGCAATAATTAATGGATTGTATGTTTCGCTGATATAAAACAGGCCCTTATTTTCTACCAATGGTTAGCAATGCATTCAATTTATTTGAAAGTAAACAATGTATTTACACTAACTGTCCATTTAATAATGGATTGTTGTGTTATATGATTGGCTTTAATAGTAGACACTATGAATAAATGCTTGAAAAGAGTTATGAACATTCAATGATGATAAAAACCAGAATATGTTGTCTGCAAAAATATTCTGACTGCAAAAACCAGAATTTTAATATTATAGATGATATTAAATAGAAAACCATATTTTAATTAAAATAAATAACTATTATCTGCATATTAAATGTAAATTTTAAATAATATAAGAGTTTGTTTGCTATAATTTAATCAATAATTTATTATAGATAAGAATAATACGAATTTTGTAAATAAATAAAAAATCAAACATAATTAAAATTTAAATTTTGTTGCGATAACCAATACACTGAGTGTTTTGTTGTTTCAATCGCTAAACACATTGTATTTGATGGAAATTCAAACCCCGGTCTCGACAAAAATTGAACAGTATTTTCACAGCCTTTGTTATCGTTTAAACATTGAATGTCAGGGACACCTGACATGGCTGGGGAGGTGCATACGATTTGTTTGTTATATAAAGGTCAATTTGAACTAACAGTTACAGTAGTATTCAAAATTGCCCACGCACACAAACACGTTTCAAAAACATACCATGGTCAGAATTTATTGCGTTATGGGCTTCTTTTAGACATGTAAAGTATATCGATTGAGACGTGGATTAGAGAACACGTAAACCTAATTTGCCATTAATTTCAAAAGTTATGTTTTGTAAACAAGTATTGCATATGATTTACGCGTTTAATACACGATTGCCCTATATTTTAATAAACGAGTTGTAAATTACAACTTGTAATACATTTATTCCGACATTAAATGCTATAATTTTTGCAATCGGAATATAAATTTTATATTGGCATAAACAAGTCAACAATGTTCAGACTCGTTTGAATATTCACAAATAATATTATAAATTAATATGGTATATATTGTATAATACAGTTACATATAAAATTTTATATATTGACCAACATCTATTTGGCACTACTGTACATAACCTAGCTAACAATATTTAGCATTACATTCAAGAGAAAATAAAAACTAATGTTAATTTGTTGACAAAATCAATAATGAAATAGCTTTTATTATTAATAAGTAGTGCAAAACTATTTAATATGATTTTGTGACAACTATTTTGTGTTAAAGAAAATCTATTTATAAAATATTATATAAAATGTGCAAAATACATGAATATTATTAGAAAAAAGCATATTCAGCAAAAAGGCAGTGAATGAAATACAAATGATGTGACAAGTATTCAATCAATTCAATTGTCGTCCACATAATCGTATGGCAATCAATGAGAGACTGACTGAGACATAGGTATATAACGATCTAATGGTTTATGCACTTTGACTCCACACACACTCACCCATTCTCTCACGTCTTTCATATACTGTATAATACATTAATCTATAATTACGTGATCGCCAACCACTGGCCCTACCGTTCCCTTTGCACTGTCACACAATTGTGTCTAACATATAATTTTCAGCTCAAAGAAAATATACTTATTCTGATATCTGTAGATATCTCTCACTCCATACATATGAAACTACACCGGAATATATTGAGAGTGTGAAGGAATAACAGAGAGAGAGAGAGAGAGAGAGAGAGAGAGAGAGAGACTGGCATACAATTTCCCATACGAATCCACATGCGCTGCATATATTCTGGTCGCCTATTCTGATGGCAAACACACAGAGAATTCTCATTGAATATCTCATTCACTTAGAGATGAGAGTTGTGTTGAGAGTCCGTGTGTTCTCTGAGATACACAATTGTAGTTAAAGAAGAAGACAAGTCTTGAACACTAAAAAATATATATAAACCGTATATAAAGATATATATACAGCGGTTTGCAATTTCCACTACAGAATATTCTGTGCACTCGTTGTATAGTATATACATATAGAGAGAGAAGAAGATATATGTACTGAACGACGACGACATCACCTCCAGAACCAGTATCTCAGAGGAATCTAAAGTGCATTCTTTGTCTATTATAGTGATTTTGAGATCATATCCAACTGCCGGTGCACTAAGTTTTCATACATTAAAACTATGTTTTAACAAACTTTTTCTGCTTCCCATCG
>CAJPIZ010000845.1:0-20322 GCA_905368565.1 Medioppia subpectinata | reverse complement strand
GATTTGACATTGTCAATAGTTGTATGAACAGATCAAACCTTTGGGATAAAATCAAAGTTTGCCATTTAAAAATCAACGAAAGATTAAACCAGATAAAAACAAATATAATTGAATTTAAAGACTTCTCGGATTACTTACTGCGTATTGGTGAAGGAACTGAACGGGTTGTTCAATTTCCAGATTTCATAGAATTGCCAGAGGAAATATGTGATAATTTAACAAATTTTGACAATTTTTTGAATGAAATCATTGAAAACAATCATCTTGACGAATGGACAATATTAGCAACTAAAAATAATATTGTCGATGAAATTAATAATAAAATAATGTCAAAAATATCAGGAGAAACAAATACATATTTGAGTTATGACACTATTGCTGAAACAGAAGATCAAAATAATTACGATATAGAGTTTTTGAATTCACTAAACTTAAGTGGAATTCCACCTCACAAATTAATATTAAAAGTTGGTATTCCAGTTATGCTAATGAGAAATATATTCCCTACTAAAGGATTGTGTAACGGTACACAATTACGAATAGTATCATTGAAAAGAAATCTAATAGAAGCTGAAATTATTAAAGGCTCATATAAAGGACAAACGGTTTGCATACCTAGAATTGTATTAACAAATATAGATGAAACTCTACCATTTACATTACGGCGACGGCAATTTCCGGTTAGACCATGTTATGCGATGACTATAAATAAAAGTCAAGGTCAGACGTTACAGAAAGTTGCAATTCACCTTGAACAGGATGTTTTTAGCCACGGTCAATTATATGTGGCACTATCGCGAGTAACATCCAAACAGTCGTTAAAAATATTTACCAAAAAAAATGAAAACAAATATATTGCCAAAAATGTAGTTTACACAGAAGTTTTCTATAATGAAAGTTCTTTTAAAAGTTTTAAACGGAACGACGGTGATACTCCTCCACCTTCTCCATTAAAAAAATAAAAAATATAGATACTACAGAGCCATCAAAACATATTGAAGTTCAACCTCCAATAGCAGATACATGTGATATTTTAACACCACAAATTATAAATATTTTGAGAGATCTTAAGTATACATTAAACAATATTACTAATATATTCGCGGTAGATATTTTTGAACAATATAATCAAATATTTAGCATAATCTCTGACTTATTAAAAAGCAAATCTCCTGCAAACGCTTCAGAAGTAATTGTTTCTAATTTGAGATACGATATTCCATTAGTCGTACACTATAATGTTGTTCCTAATTCAATGAAACAGACATTTAAAGAATATAATGTTCCAGATGACGGTTCTTGCTTTTATCATTCCCTATCTATGGCATTATTTGGAAATAGGAAATATTGTGATATTATTCGTTTTGCAACTTTAATACAAATGTCAAAACATCTCCAATATTTTAATAGATATGCCAATATTTTTGAATCAAATATATTACGTGAGTTAAGATCTGTTTCATCTTCCGTAAATATTGTGATATTATTCGTTTTGCAACTTTAATTTCAATGTCAAAACATCTCCAATATTTTAATAGATATGCCAATATTTTTGAATCAAATATATTACGTGAGTTAAGATCTGTTTCATCTTCCGGAGGTTGGGCTAATGATATTTCAATTTTAGCGACATCAATATCTATAAATCGGTCAATAAATATATTTCACAGTAACTGTATTCGAACAATAATAGCCCCTNCGTGAGTTAAGATCTGTTTCATCTTCCGGAGGTTGGGCTAATGATATTTCAATTTTAGCGACATCAATATCTATAAATCGGTCAATAAATATATTTCACAGTAACTGTATTCGAACAATAATAGCCCCTTCAGAATTAATAGAGAATACACATGTAAGCACACATTTAAATATAGCACATGTTGGCTTAACCCCTAATGCTGAGACTCCCAACCATTACCATGCTTTAATACCTAATTGTGCAAATTATGAACTACCCGACGTAAATATCCGGGGTTTGTTATTTGATTACACTAATGGTATTATACCAATATATCCTATTAATTGAACGACTATGAAAATCATATTTATATTTTCAAATTAATTTAATTTTATTTTATTTTATTTAATTCCACCACAGCTATGAACGATTTATTTAAATCATTTGCCCCGCTATTGATCCCTAGGATCTGTATTCAAAACAACAGATCCTTAGGATCAATAGCAGGGCAAATGATTTGAACAAACTATTTAAAACTGTTGTAGAATTAAATTTTGATCCGCCCACCCGCCCACTCCACTAACCCGCCCACTACACTAACCCGCGGGCAGTCCTAGGGCAGTCCGGGCAGTACGAGGGCAGTCCTATATATAAAATAATCGACTAAAAGTGACGTATGCATTCCATAACATAAAATAACATTCATTGTTTTCATAACATTGAACATAAAATTGATTTATATAACGGGGGGTGTCCAGGGGGTTGTTATTATNGACGTATGCATTCCATAACATAAAATAACATTCATTGTTTTCATAACATTGAACATAAAATTGATTTATATAACGGGGGGTGTCCAGGGGGTTGTTATTATATAGGGGGTTGTCCACGAGTGTTGGGACAACCACGAGTGTATGTTGGCTGTCCTAGTATAATATATATATATATTTAGAATTAATATTATTGCTAGTTAAAGAACAATAATATATTTTAAAATTTAAATTCATCATAATAATCGGTAATATAATACTCTTTCATCTGTTGCACTGTAGTATAATTAGACTGCAATAATACACCTTTCTGATGCGACGTGTCTATGTCCAGGGCAAATCTTCATGCAAAGCCAACAAAAGTCAGATTTACATTTAGTACATGTCATATATCTGCAGCCTGCATTTTTCTAATAAAAATAATTAAAATTATATCAACTTGTTAAATATTTTTCATATATAACGTTTCAACTACATTTACATACCTCAATTGGTGACAAACAAACTGGACAATTTTTCGTAGTTTTAATTATTGTAGCCTGTGATTGTTTATTATGTTCAATTTTTTCTTTTTCTCGGGCCTCGCTGTAATCACATTCACCATGGTAAGCTTTGCGGCATTTTATGCAGAACGTATACCCACATTTGCCGCACTTTGCTCCAACATCGCATGTGATCTCAACTATCCAGTTGCATAAATCATTCGGGCAGTAACACTATAAAATATTTCCTGTATTAGCTTAGTGTGAAATGTTGCTAATATTTAACTAGAGCTAAAAATAACTAATCGAGACTTATGCAATTGACTATAAATTTGTAATGATAAAATGAATATAACATTGATTCAATGGAATTGTGTTTAAGTCCAGGCATTTGCATGTAAGCCTCGTTTAAAAATTAAATAATACTAAATAAATATTATAATTAAAGATGTACAGTAAATATTGACAATTTTAATAAAATGAAATGTTCACATTAAAATTGCACTCAAATTTTTATCTCTATTCTCTGTATAATAGAATAGTAATCATTCTACAAAATAAAAATTTTATAAAATTGTACATACTATATCTGACATATTTTTAACGGCCTGTTTAAGTGTTAAGCATTCATATCGGCCGTAGGATTCGTCGGATACGATTCCTTTTATCAGGACCTGCGGGGCTGCAGTTTGACAGTCAATAAAAGGACACTTGATATTATCCACCGAGCCGTCCGTAATTGTTGTAGTAAAGTATCTTTCTAAACATTCGGCGCAGCTTTTATGTCCACAACCAAATGATGCACATTTATCTCGTTTCACTAAATCCGCGCATATTACACACAGCATTCTAAATAACATTATTATGTAAAAAAATTATTTGTTATAAAGTATAATATATCATTACATATAAAATTTATTTATGAGTGAAAATTAATTTTTAATTACACATTAGTTAGTTCGGCCAGTCGATGGTAAAGTTTTTCTAAATTACTATCATGCAATAACCTATCCGTTTCGAAACATATTTCCAACATATCAAATTTTCGTCGCAAAATAACAATATCATCGGAATCGTTAAGACAATAATTGAAATGTAATTGTTCTTGACAATTTATTTCTTGGACTACTTTGTCGACCCCAATTTCAGTTAGGCTAGCTATTCTCATGCAAACTGTATTAAATTTATGCAGGTAACGGTGGTCAGAATTCAGTTTTTGTGTGGCCAATTTTCTGATTTTATTTTTTATTACGTTCACATCATTAAGGTTATCAGTTTTGAAACGCTCATTTGTGTCGATATCTACAATTGAATATTTTAATTCATTAATTGTTATGTTTACTGTTCGTCAAACTCTTCAGAAATGACATTGAGCATAATAACACCCTTTTACATGAATTAAATTATAGATTTATTATAAATGGCGAATATAAAAGTAATTGTGACAACATTTGCCACATTTCACTATCCATATTCACATTGTTAAGTTACCACAAAATTTTATTAATATATTATTTAAATATAATTTAAAAACTCACCAATCCGATAATTAGTTGTTGGTAGATAACATTCTTCATTCTTTTTGTCTGAAATCAGTACATTATGTGATTTCTTACTATTAGTATAACTATGATTCATTTAAGTTTATACTTTATATAATATAATTTAATATGCTAATTTACTATAATTTGTGAAAATAAATAATTTACAAAATTTAATTTATTTTTAATACAATTATTATAAAAGGTTACTACGTATGTTGTGGTAATATATATATTATATAACATAGACAATGAATAGAAATATGATAAACTATGTTCTTTTTGTTATGTTGAAATACTAAATATTTGTGCGCATGTGCTCGACCAGTGAACAGGGCGTTGGCCGTCCAATACTATGTTTTAAATCTCTAATTGATATCACTAGAGTTAGACATTTCATTACCCATAGATGGCAACATATTGTAAATCTAACACAAAACAATAACTAATGTTTATTCTAAGACTTTTTTAAAATTTAAATTAACAATTTATAAGATGTTTAGCACACCATGTAAAATTTTTCCTAAATGAATTGTGTTTAATAAGATTATATAGCTTGAGTCAATGAAAAAAGCTCTGTAATTAGATCTGTAATATAGATTTAACTGTTATAATATTAGTGATTTTGTGCTTGTAGAGCAAAGGATTGGCTAGACAATATTGTAGACCCCATCATCATATATTAATTATTGTTATAAATTAATTAATAAATTATATTACGAATTAATAAAACTTATAGTGAGCTTACATTTTTATATTGTTTACCGTTCAAGAAAAAATTATACTTAATTAAAGCCTTGATGTTAATAAATTGATTCTACAATAAATTATAATACAAGAAGTTCATTTTATTTATAATAATTATGCTATTCAATCCTGAAAATCTGCAAAATATTACAAAGTGTTCCACATATCAGTCAAGCGTTTTCGGTAACGATCAATTTCAATCTGTGTTGTGTTGCCCCGTGAAGTTAAATAGTCTTCAAAATCGGCTAATTCATTAAATTTGGCTCTTTTTTGATCAATATGTAATTTTGAATGTTTGATTGCCTTAGTTAACTTAGTATATTCAATCGACACCTGCCTACGGAGTGTGGCCATCTCCTCTGTAATTATGAGCTGATTGTTTTGTCCTTCAACTATTTCTTCTTGAACATGACAATCATTAAATTGTACAATGGTTTTGCGGGTTAACTTTGCAAAAGCACCATTGCCAACCAATTGATCAATAACACGATTGTCTGGTGGCAAATGTTGCGTGAGTTCTTTCAATTGGAAACTGTGAGCCACTCGCTGTCTACGGAATTCACCAACTCTAGTATCTATATATTTAAGATTGAAATATAGAAAGTAAAAAGATTAAATATTGTTTTATATTTTCATTGAATACCATTGCATATTGTGTTTAAGCCATCATTTAGAGCTATTACGCTAACGTTATAACGACCGGATCCGCAATAATCTGTAAAATAGTTATAATAATACCCGTCAGTGTGATATCGATTAAGAGGCATGTCTACGTAAGTGCCGTCTGGTCGGTCAACTCTGGCCATTAATTTAGCGCTCATAACCAACTCAAGCCCTTTGTCCAGTCGGCATACAATGATAGGTGGCACGGTTTTTTCTGGTCCTCGAATTCCTACGTACAGCTCAATAGCCGTCGCATTAGCTGTAGGCTCACTTTCTACAACAATCTGAGCTTTAATTACTTTTCTGCGCACTCCAGGTTGTTTAGTAAGCGAAATTGTCCAAACCCCTGGTTCGCATTGATTCACAATCAATCTAGCGCGTTTTAAAATAAGATCAATGTCAAATTGATCAATGGGTCTACCGGAAGGTGATTTAGCGGTAACAATAAGACTGTCTATGTCATGCGATAAAACTTTAAGCCTTGTTTTTGCACCAATATCCTGATCCATATGCACTCGCACTATCATCTGGTCATTACCTTCATCAACGGTCACGATATCGTTGTAAACGGAAATCAGCACTACTTCTGCCATTTCCCGGTTGATCACTACTTCTGCCATCGCTGCGCTCATAGCCCTTTCGGCCATTTCTTTTGTGTTTGCACCAATGTCAGACACATATGTAATTGTTCCACCGGTGCTATTTACTAAAATCTCCAGTTTAGTGTCATCGCCCGGACCAGGGCCGATTGCAACACAACTTACAACTATCTAGCCAATTAAATTTAAAATTATGTTTTATTGATTGGAACTTTATAAATTGACATTTTTAGAAGTTTTAGAAAATGTTAGGTTTATGAGCAGGTCTAGAGTTTTTAACAACAATTGTAGAATAATGTGGTTTATAGGCTCGTTAAAGTACCCCTCTCCCGGCTTTATGGGTTTTAAAATTATGTCGCAGTTTAAATCAATGTTTATGCTTTAATATGGCTAATAATAAGTCTATGGCAATGTTGGGTCTATGGATAATGATAGGTCTATGACATATGATTTATACTAACTAATTTTCAGAGTAAATCATTTCTGATGAATAAGCTGACCGGGTTTAGATAGAGTTTTAGGTAGAGGTTTTAGATAGAGGTTTAGAGTACTTTTGACAAAATTTCCTTTAATTTAAGAGGAAAATCGAGGACAAATATTTTGCGTTATTTTTTTACATTAAATTAATTCTGTACAGCAAAAATACTGTATAAAGCATCTAAGATATTATTGCCGACATTACTCATATATTGTTAAATGTTTATTTTAATAAATCTCAATTAAACAATCTGTATAGATTTTACTATTTTAAAAACAAATCCTATAAATTTTTATGTTTTTATAAATAAATTCATTAAAAAGTTCTATCTTCTGGCAATTTCAAATAGAGGACACTCAATGGTCTTCTTTTACTCCTTCAGAGAACAGTAACCAAAACGTCCAAATAAAGGAAATTCTTCTGAAAAGAGAACATCTGGTCAGCCTACTGACGAGTGCAAATTTACATTTAAAAGCATTACAAGAGTAGGTTATCTTAAACATGTGTAGGTCAGACATTTGTAAACCGATTTTAATAAACCCGGTTGTTTTTAATTAATTAAAAGTTGTACTTTATATTTGCGCACTCATTATTTTAGTTTTCTTAAATATCTAGATCTTAAATCAGAATATTGTAACTTTGTTGAGCAATTTATATTTTTGTGAATTTTTCAATGTAATCTTATGGAAAAATTTAATATAGTAATGAGGAAAGTAATACAAAAGAAAGTATGGTTATGAAGAATTTAATATTATGATGAATTAACAAATTATATATAATGGTTAATCTGCTAAATAAGTATTATCTAATTACGTTTACTGTTTCACGAAATAGATAATGTCACAAAATCAATAACGTTATAAATTTAATATTTTTAAAATAAAATTTTTCCTGGTAGACCAAGGGATTATACCAAATTAAACATGAATTATCTCTTTATAAATTTCACAAATTACTGTTACAAAAAATAATATATAATATAGATAAAATAAAGATAATGTAAAAACTGTACAATCATCAAAAATGGTTTACACACCCTGTCTATATTCCATTAAGAGACAGGAAAGAACGCCATATCTGATTAATTGACCGCCATCTTACAATAACAATAATATCAAAACATTTGATAATTACCTTATCGGCTTGCAAATCTGGTAAGATCTGATCCACATAATTTTGATTAAAATCTTCGCCATCTGTAACCAAAAATATTACCGCGCCTTCCGTATTGGCACTAACGTCTTGTAAGGCCTTTAAACCTTGTCGCAAACCCTTACCTATATCGGTACCACCACGGTCCATTTTTGGCACCGCCTTTTTAAGTTTAGCTCTCGCATTTTGAGAATTCACCTGTACAACAGGGTGTGCAATCCAGGCCTGATCGTCAAAGAGCACCACGCCCATTCGCTGATTGTCAGGGGCATCGTTAATTTCTCGCCAAACTTGCAATTGTAAACTTTCACTTGGATGGCCATACATACTCCCCGACACATCCAAAACAAACACTATTGTTTGAGTCATTTTTTTTTTATAAATTATTAAATTAGCTTTACTATATCAATAATTGCAATAAATAATTTGACTGATTTGTGTTCTTAAAAATAAAATATTAGTGTTTTTGTTATTGAAAAATTTGTTATTTCATTTGTATCTAATATTCCACGTAAACTTTAATATAATTAATCATTTATATAGTTATTTATTTAATATAGTTATATTACCCTTCAATTCAAATAATTGATTAATGTTGATAACAAACCACCAAAATATCCCTCCCACTTTGCAAAGATATATAATTTATATACAGTATTTCGTGAATATAATAATCATAATTAAACGTTGATAATACTAAGCAATTGTTTTTGCAACGTATAATTACACAAATAATTGAATTAAATTACAATTTTGATATTATCATTTTGTTAAAAGAATTAATTTTAAAAATAGTTATACTGCAAAATTAAATACATAGAATCTTAGTTCTAGGTTTGTAGTGTGTTAAATACATAAGTCGAAATCCAAAAGAGTGATTAATTAAAAATTATAAATATTAAATATACAAGAATTATAAATATACAACATAATTTATGAGAATTTTAAATTTTTAATTGAAATTTAACAATAATACAATAACAAGTAAAAACAAAACAAATGATAGACGCAAATGTAAGATGCAAAGTTTAATACATTAATTAATAATTTTTAAATATTAATTTTATATACTTTAATTTAAAATAATTATATTAAATTAAACATAATAAATTGTAGGTAATTCTTGATTAGGACAATGAACATTGTTTATAATGCACAGGTATAAATATGCGTAGGTTAGATCGTTTATTGCTTTGTTTTGCAACATTATAATATATTGTTATATAACAAAATATATCATATCTATTATATTAAAGATAAATATTTCAGTTATTTCCAATTAAACAGGAAAATGATATACTTTGCTAAAACAAATATTAATCTATGATAATATATTCCATAGTTTTAGCTTATTATCCAGGCGGCCAAACAATTTGTTTCCTCAAAATCTGCAATAATTCACAAATGAAATGAGAAATTTTTTGTTTTAAAAATCCACTCCATATTTTACATATAAATAGAAGAATATTTCTCTCTCTCTCTCTCTCTCTTTCTTTCTTTCTTTATCTCGCAAATAGCAATTTACCTTTAGATAAAACGAATTCAATCATAAATTCATGATGATAATAATAATTTTATATTACTTGCAAAAGAAATAGTTATGTTGAATTACTCATTAAATGTTGATAATAGCGGGTAACATTAATTGTGAGTTGATAACAGAAATAATATCTTTTCAAGTTAAGCAATAAAAAAATTAAACAAGGATCACACAGCGATGCTATTCGTTAACAACAATTCTATTATTTTTTAAATATTAGATTATCATTATTAATAGATTTAATAAGAGCCCATAAGATTAGCACACCTCACAGACTTAACATTGTCCATAAGTTTAACATTAGTCTCATAGACACAGCATTACCAATGTTAAAGTATAGCCATAGACTTCAGCTGTAATCTCATGTAAAATCTAATCAAGCGGTGGAGGGGTCAGACCGATGTTATAAACCACATTATTCATACATGTATACAAAACAATGCTATACGTTAATCACAATTTGGGCATTGTTTAAAGAATAGATTAGCACTATCCTTATTTTAAATATGAGTACAATAGACTTGCCATAAACTTAGCATTACTTACATAAAGTTAACATGCATTAGTCTCACACGGTCAACATTACCTATAAGATTAACATTAGTAGCATAGAATTAACATAAGGAAAAACGATCGTTTCGCTTCCCCATATAAAATAATCTCTCATAGGATTAACATTACTCATAAGATAACATTAGCCCATGTTAAGTTTATGTAATTAGATTAACATTCAATTCCATGTTAAATACAATAGGGTAGGGGCGGTGTAAAGAGGGATAGCCGAAAGATTTTATAAACCATATTAATCACTGCTGAATTGTGGTCAAAACATTTTATTTTATAATACTTGTGTGTAATTCTATTATTACACGTATGCCAGTGTGTGTTAGCAATATATGTGATTATTTCAGTAATATTTTTGAACTTAATTGTTTTAATTTAATTTGTGTGACATTTTCAATTAATAAATTTTTATTATAGAAAATATTCTTTAGTAAAATTTTTATTAAAGAATATTACAATTTTTAAAATAGTATTTGACACTAAAAATTTAATTTATTTTATACTATTTTTTACATAATTAATGTATTTTAAAATAGTCAGTAATAGATTTAACCATATTTTATACGTATATTGCAACTATTAAAACCGTTAGTAATAACGTAAAATAATAATGGCTTTGAAAATCGTCAATGAATTATAAAATCGGTGAGTTAATTAAAAATATCAAAATAAAACCGTAACCACAATTCGGGATATTACCATAATCTATAGGTTTATTATGAGTCTCATTAATTTACTATAAACATTTTACATGCTAAACGTGTGTCGTACACATAAGATATGAAATTCAATAGAAACTTATACAAGAAACTCAACTAACAATAGTCCCATCTTAATTTATAAAAAAGATTTAAGCTTTAATATAATGTTAAATCTTATAGGTTGTAGGCTAAATAATTTATAAACTACCATTTTAATATTCAAATTGTGGTTAGACATTTTATTTGCATCTAGTAAATAAGATCTTAAAAATTGAATAGCTACGCAACTTATGTGGTCCCGACGGGAGTAATATATAAGCATCTTCAATAAAATTAGGCCGACTAAGATTAGCGATTACTTTGGAACCATTTAAGTAATAATGTTGATATTTCACACATATATAGATCAACGCCAGGAAATTTATTGAGCGCTAAAATTTTTAACCACAATTCAGTATAAATAATGTAGTTTATAAGATCGTTCGGCCCCCCTTCCCCGGCCCCCCCGCTCTATGGAATTTAACATGGGATTACAGCTTAAACCTATGGCTATATTTTAAAACAAGATTCTTGAGTCTATAGAGAAATAACATGGGATTACAGTTTCAATCAATGGTTATACTTTAACATGGGTAATGCTAAGTCTATGGCATAGGAATAACATGAAACTAATGCTAATTCTATGGACAATAATGATTGTATAGGATTAATGCATGTTAAATCTATGGACTTAGTGTTTAGTCTATGACAAGTCTATTGTACTCATGTTAAGTCTATGGGAGAATGCCTTAACATGGGTTTCTGTGGGATTACAGCTTAAGTCTATGACATAGGTTCAACATAAGTAATGCTAAGTCTATGTGTGTAATGTTAATTCAATAAAATAATGCTTTTTTTATAAAGATATAATAAATGAATTTGACATAATACATAATACAAATTCTTGTAAAAAACATTCACAATTCTGAAAATAACAATAGTGAAAGTATTCCAACAATCGTACTGAAAAATTTAAAATCTTATATGCATTTCCCTAATTGTGGTTAACGTATAGCATCGCTGTTTTGACCTTGTTTTTAACCACGTGACTATTTAGTAAAAAGATGGATGATTTGCAAAACCAATATTCACAATCTACTGTTTTGTTAGTAAGGGAAGAGTAAGGATTAGGGTTGGATAGAGCTAATGTCAAATGTTGTAATAATAGGGAACCACCATTATAAGATTATAAGACTACACGTTTTACATGGCAAGTGAACAAAATAAGCCAATTTTTGCATGTTAACCTTAGGGGATGAAATATAATTTTATATTCCAATATAATTAATTATATTTTTAAAAATTACATTAAATGCTGATAATTTTCGTAAAATTAAATTTTGAAAAATTTTATTCCAAAAACAAAATATTTTAAATTTTAACAAAGATCACACAGGGATGCTATACGTTAACCACTATTAGGGTGATTCTAAAAGAATAGATTAGGATTGTCTACACATTCAATAAGAGTCCATAGGATTAGCACTCCACATACTCTAAACATTGTCCATAGACTTAACATTAGTTCATAGGATTAACTTTACCCATGCTATTCCTATACCATAGACTTAGCATTACCCATGTTATTCCTATGCCTGTGACCTAGCAT
Source organism: Medioppia subpectinata (assembly GCA_905368565.1). NCBI lineage: Eukaryota > Metazoa > Arthropoda > Arachnida > Sarcoptiformes > Oppiidae > Medioppia > Medioppia subpectinata. Next base: position 7,759 of record CAJPIZ010000845.1, on the reverse strand, counting down.
TACCCAAGTAATTTTAACCATATACTTAGCGTTACCCATAGACTTATCATTGCCATAGATTTAGCCATATCAATAGACTTATCATTGCTGTAGACTGAGCATTACCCATTTTAAAGTATAGCCATAGACTTATGCTGTAATTCCATTTTAATGTATAGCCATAGACTTAAGCTGAAATTCCATATTAAATCCCATAGGATTGGGGCGGTGAAAGAGGGGTAGCCAAACAATCCTATAAACCACATTATTCATATCAGAATAGTTGTAAACAAGGTTCACACGCGATGCTATGCGTTAACCACAATTCGGGAAATGTACCAAAGATTTTAAATTTTTTAATACTATTGTTAAAATATTTTTACTATTTTTATTTTGAAAATGTTAAATGATTTTTGACAACAATTAGATTGATTTATTATGTCAGATTCATTTAGTTTATCTCCATAGAAAAATCATTATTCTATTGAAATTAGCATTATTACCATAGACTTAACATTACCCATAGGATTAACATTGCAATAGAATTAGCATTACTCATGTTATTTAATGCCATAGACTTAGCATTACCTATGTTATCCCTATGCCATAGACTTACTTATGTTATCCCTATGCCATAGACTCAAGCTATAATCCTATAGAAACCCATGTTAAAGCGGCCTATGTTAAACCTATGAATGTCTCCCCATGTTTGAATGAAGAGAGAGGCCGAACGATCTTATAAACCACATTATTCATATTGAATTGTGGTTAAAAATATGATAAATATTGAGCTTTTTAGGGATAAAACTCAATACAGTCATACTTCTATGTTATCAACAATACGGTTCCAGGACATTTGGTTGATAACATAGATTAAATGACAACATAGAAATTGAATTGAAATTCACTAAAAATTTATTTATTACCGTATTACGCCGCATATAGGTGCATGCACTTATAAGTGAATTTCACAGATTTTGCGTGTCACCAAAACTACCGCACCTATATCCGGCTATAAGTGCACCCCTTGTGTAAAAATCACATATAGGTGCACCAAAATTATTTGTCAACATTATTTATAAAAAGTTAATAAGTTAATGAGGAAATTATACATTTATTAATAATTGAAGTAAATATATAAATATTTCATGTATCTGATCAATTTGATTATTAGAATTGATGTATCACTTGAAGACATGTCCATTTTTTACATATTTTACAATAATATACTCAAGCTTTATAAAACTTACTAATTTTTAAGAGAATACACATATATTTCAAACACTTAGACGCGCTTTAGTGTTAAAAATCTAATTACAGATCTTATGATTTTCATTTTAATGTACGTGTATATGTATATGTGTATATGTAATGTATATGTATATTTTAATTAAAATTTAAAAATTGTCTAAAAAACTACCGCACCTATATCCGGATATAGGTGCACCCCTTGTGTGAAAACTCACATATAAGTGCATGCACCTATATGCGGCGTAATACGGTAATAGAAAATTACATGTTATTTACTGTTTAGAGAAATAATCAGTTAGTTTAGACTGTTTTAAGTTGTACTCACTCATCAATTGTTGTCTCTTAACACAACTTTTTAATTTATGAATTATTTCATATTTTGTCTGAATCGACAATTTGTTACATTTATCAGACATTTTTTACATTTATTTCACAAAAATAGACAAATATTAAGCCGATGTTTTGTTTTTGAAAAATAAATTACAGTTAAATACATGTTAAACTTGTGATCATAATGTGTAATAAGTTTGTGTATAGGTTGACAAGACAGAAGTTGTTATACATAAAAATGCCACAAATTTTTGGTCAAAATGTGTTAATATAATAGATTAGTTAACAACATAAAGTTGACAGCATAGAGACTATTTTAACCTTATGTCTATGAGGTGTGTAGTTGGGTTTTGGGATGTTGTTGATAACATAGAAAAGTTGACAGCATAGAAGTCTGACTGTATTACAATTTAAAATATTTTGTTTTTGGAATGAAATCAAAAATTTATTGTACTAACATTGTTAGCATTTAATGTAATTTTTAAAAATATACTATATAGAACTACATTGAAGTATAAAATTATTGTTATCTCCATTAATTAACATAGAAAAATTATCATACGTTGATCACTTGCCATGCAAAAATGTGGTTGTTTGTTATTACAACACTTTGACATTAGCTCTATCCAACCCTAACTTTTATCCTTTCACTAACAAATCAGTAGATTGTGAATATGAGTCTTGTAAATCATTCATCTTTTAAATAAATAGTCACGTGATCATAAAATTTGTTAATGTCAAAAAATTTTCCGACGTGGATCTATATATGTTCTCTAATCTAATCTATATTATCGCTTTAATAATTCCACAATAATCGCTAATCTTACTCGATATGATTTTATTTGTGACCAGTATTATAACAAAACTTGAATTATTATCATAATACATATGATTGGGACAAACATGTGAGTTATGAATAAATATTTAATCTTATGCATAGGGCTTATAACATTAGAAATCGAGTCAATTGCATACTTGATGTGAAAATACTGTTTTCAATAAATTTAGCACCTGAAGCTGCGGGCAGGTATTTGTCCATAACTCAAATGAAATTGGCCATTCGCATGTTCGCTATTATGAATAAGTCTCCTCAAAGTACTGATCAGCACCCTCAGAACCAGTAAAGTCGCGTGTAGATATTTTACTTTTATATATATTTTATAAATTTATGATAAATATATGATAAATATTTATATTACATGTATTATTTTCCAGATAATTGACTCTCAAATCTATTGGAAATGATTTTGTATGATGTTCATTTAAATACGAATTAATAATTACACTCGACAATTAAATCAAAACCGACAAAATAATATGTAATTTTTAATTAAAATATTAATGTTATTAATCTTAAATATTTTAATATTTAGGGATTGTCATAAAAGAAAAACAATTGAAACTAAATTGACTGAAGTAGATAATGTTTCACAATTGAGTGCCGGAAACAGCCACACTGCTCAAAAATCCAAAGCCATTATTATACATTTTGACTTGGATTACTTTGTATGTGCTTATTATGAAAATAAATCGTCAAAAATTTTAACAGTAAAAGACCGAAATAACGTGAATTTTGCCAATAAAATTGCTTATAATGAAAAAACGAAAACACATTTAACTGGCGCGGATGCTGTGGAATATGAGGGTGTATCGTTTACATTTAATTTGATACAATTAATGGCGACTGGCGATTGTAATAAAGACTTTAATAATAATTTCACTTTTCATTTCGAAAAATTCAAGGACTCAGATAGGATAGGTGTGCGATTACATAATGACAAATCTGGATTTTTAGATTATGTTGAAAATCTTATAGGGTTTCATGTGTTTCGGATTAAAGAATTTGCAATCAAACAAATTGAAAACGAAATTGATTGTGCTGTTTTTATTGTACAACATAATTCAACGGACTTAACTAAACTTGAGTCAAGTTTAGACATTGTTTGTCAAACTACGGGCATTGTTTGCAGGCATGTAATAACCGATATGAGCGCGGCAGCCATTGGTTATACTTACAATATCAAAACATTTTTGCTTGACCCAACAAAATTAAATATCTTTATGATGATCATGTTCAGCAAGACTAAAGCATATCATATTGCTGTAATTGATCTCAGCAATCAAGGGCAATTACGCTATTTGGATGTCGAATATTTAACAATCTCTAAAAATTTTACGAAAACAAAATTTATTAATAAAATTCTTAAATATGACTCCAAATATGGTCATCGCATAAATAAAATATATATTGTTGGCATGTATTTTATAAGTTATTAATAAAATTCAAATAATAATTTTTAATTTTTATGTATTAGGTAACTACGCATGTATTAATAAATTTTATTTAAAGACAGACACACGCATACAATTTAAGATTGACTTCAAACAAAATTTAAGTGAAACAATTATCCAAGGAGGGGTGATATATAATAAATGGTGTGAAAACCAACTTACAAAATTTGAAATTATTCCAAATCAAACTGAGAAATTAATTAAGAATCAAATTAATGAAAAAATTAATATCTCAAACTCAATTGGAAAAATAATTAATCTTGGCACTTGGTCTAGCAACAGTAAACAACAAAATCTTGACTTATTACACGCAACTGAGGTATCTGAAATTATTAACAAACTTAATCAAAAATATTTAGACAATATTGCAATATTAAAATTAAGTTTTGATTATTCAATGTTTGACGAAAATGAAAGACTATTATTACGTATAAAGGATCAAATTTTAAAAGAATTTGAAAATATGTTTAATGTTAATAATAATGGTATAAACTATCAAGCTAACAGAAGTTTATTAGTTTCAAAATTGGATTTAGAATATAGTACGCAAATTAAATTATTAAACACTGACAATGAAAACAACATCCTAATATACAATAACAAACATAAATATTATGTCGATATCTTTAATACATTTATTATTGATAAAATCGATGAAGATATAATGAATTTCAATAATATTAAAACAAATTTTGAATTATTGTTTAACGACGTCAAAAACCGTGTTGTTCGTAATTTTAATAGCGATGTTATTAACCATATCAAAGGTAAAATAAATGATAAATACATTTACAATATAAAAATTGATATATACAAAACTTACCAACAGTATAATTTATTATACGAATATTGTTATCATATATCAACCGAGTGTACGAAATTAATTTATACAAAAATGTGTTTAGATGTGAACCAGTTAACCGGGCTTAAATATCTGCTAAATATACCAAATGAAATGCTTGAAAATAAATATTTCGACAAAATCAGCAACAATATTATAAATCATTTCTGTATTATAATTGAACAACTCATTGTTGATAATCATGAAATGATTACTAATTTGGCAAACATTTCGTTTACGTCGTATAAAACAAAATTTGAAAATAAACTTAAATCCGCATTTTTTATCCCAACACATGTTTGCGAAGTGCATAATATTATTGTTAAAAATATTGAACAATCTCTAATTGAAATTCTAACTAATTTTAAGTCACCAAAGTTTAAAGAACACATTGATTATAACGTTAAAGAATTCAATCGTAAGACCAATGAATATTATCATGAATATGTTAAAAAATATCACGAGGAAACCATGAAGAAATGTGATTTGGTAATTACAATAGTTGATGATTTATATAAAAAATATGTCAAAACAATTAATTTGGAGATACGTGATAAATTTATTTCAATTAATGATAACCTATTTGATGATCATGTTTTGGCAACGGTCACTTTATTAAATAATAGACTAGATATTATTGAAAACATTTGGAATAGAGATTTGTCTAATCGAATAAAACTTATTAAACAAAAACAATTGAAAACTAAACTAATAAACGAGCAACATAATTTATGGATGAGCAATTTGCGTAATGCCCCCTGCCAAAAAACTTTAGGGGTATATTACAATAATAATTACACAGTTTACACCCATTTTGAATACAATTGCGAAACTGTTGATTTTGTCAAACTTGTGCCGGATGTTGACGGGCAACCGAAATTTACAAATTGGATTGCTTTAAAGAGCAATGAATTGTTATTTGGATTTGAAGCCAGCCAATACTTGGGCAATGCCATCGCTAAAACATCTCCTCCGCCTAACATTACTGCATTATTGGGCTCTGCCCACAATTCCAATGACAAGCGCTGGTCATCCACGCCGTTCACTATGGTGCCAAACCAATCCCTTAATGTTCGCATTTCATTAGCTGGATCAAACACGAGCGCTGCCAACACCAGAGATCTCAACATTGAAACAATTGTGGCACTCCAATTGTCACGCATATTACGATCAACCAATTATTTTAACAAAAACAATATGACCAAGCTAGTATTCACTGTACCCACAAGTTATTCAATGAAACAATGGACGTCGCTAAAAGATGTTGCCAAACTTATTGATATTAAACTTGAAAATGTTAACGTAATATCCGAGTTGATAGCGATTGCTATAACTCAAGCTATTAATGTTAAACAAGAAAAAGAAATCGTAATGATTGTTTTAAACAATGATTCAAAAACCGAAATAGCTATAGTTTATATTACTAATTATCAAATTAATTTTTTGTCTTATAAATGCATCAATTTGCAACATTCTTATAATGAAACAACTGTGATTTCTAAATTACATGAATTAATTACAAATCAGCTATTTAATTTTAACAGAGGAGATCCAAAAATATCAAAGGTTTTGTATTTTGATGACAAAAATACTAATATGAAAGAGGCATTAAACGCAACTTTTTGCAATATTAAACTAAAAATTTGCGATCTATGCAAATGGATTGCAAAGGGAACAGTAACGTATTGTCTGATGGCTAATAAAATGTTAAAAATGATCAAGATTCAAGACATTGTTAAACGAGATATTAAAGTGACAATGACCCAACCTAGAGAATATTGTGAGACAATTATACAGAGAAACACATACATCGCTGAGTATAATACAACAAAAAAACATGAGATTGTATTAAACCATTACTATCCAGTTCAGCAACCGTTTATAATTAATGTAACAGAAGATATGTATTTAATTAAATCATATAAGGTTTATAGTAACTTGGCATGCTGTATAGTAGTAGAATATTCACTTGACCAAGAAACATCTGAATTAAAATGTGAATTAATAGCAAAGGTTGAAAAACGTCCCGCAACAAAAGTGGTAAAAATTGTAGAAGTTGAACTAAATTTAAGTTCAGAATGTTTGTTTAAGCAAAAAATTTTGATTGAAGAATTAAGTCGGATAAATACTATATTAGAAAATATAAAAGCTAATGTGCACCAAAAGATTCCTGATAAATTATTGCATAATCCAACTAAAATTTTTAAAGTGACTGATCAGTGGTCAGAGTTTTCGGCTAATATTAAGAAACGGTTATTTACAGAAAAGATCCGTGTTGCAAAGCGAACGTTTATTACAGAAAAAATTGTTGAATTTGACAAATATATTAAAAATAACCAAAATTATAATGAGGTTGAAATAATACAAGAAATTATTGATTTGATCAATAAGTTTGAACTAAATAAGCAACTTCTTGATAATTAAATAAATTGATTCGCTATAGATAGTACTACTATACAATATTTTTTGATGAATTGTAACGGAACGAAATTAGTTGAATTTTTAAAACTTATATTTTAATTTAATTAGTTATAAATTATTGTAATTATTTTTGTTTTTTAATTCCGAAAATGTTTGGTTTAGATACTATCAATTGAGACGTTTATATTAATTTTAACATATAAGCATCATAAAATATATTCGAGGTTTGTCATATATTTCAAATATTATCATATTTAATTATTTGTCATATCTGTTTTTTCATACATTAATATTTTTACATCTTAATGATTCTATCTAGATTAGTATAATAATATAACAATTGACAATAATATTGTTCTTATATTAATTATTATCATCTTAACATAAACAATATAAATTTCCAAAAATATCGAGGTAAAAAATAAAGTAATGCTCAAAAATGATACCTGAACTTTAACCCATATTTTTGTAAGTAAGACACATGCTTATAAAACAAAGCTCTTTGTTATACAAATCTACTATATATTGAGATTATTTTGTAATATAAATATTAAAAATAAATATTGTCATCGATGGCCAGCGATTTCCCGAACAATATACACATTAGACATTGTTTTATACAAATTTATAAAGAGCTTATTTGAC